>QYAI01000056.1:0-266618 GCA_003988855.1 Arachnopeziza araneosa | reverse complement strand
TAAATTCTTATCCAATACCCTTCAGCGTACGAAGCCTATAATTATAGCGAACTTGAGAGCCTGTAAACATATTTTGTCGGTTAATTATAGGGTATTTAGCGTGTGGAGGCCCTGTAATTTCCTGACTTTTGACCGCGACCTTCGTAGTCTCCAGAATAATGTTGTCGGCTAGTGTAGTGGGGTTCTGGGGTGCATGGTATTTTTTGGGCTATTTCGCTAGTGGAAGCACGTGTTGAGGACTCTCTATAAAGGAGGTCCTACACGCATCTACACAGCAAGGGACACAAGAAAATGATTCATGGGATACGGAATACAGACAGCAGCAGGAGATTCATGGAGATAGAGAAGAGAGAATAGATTGCGTTGTCGCGAATGGAGCATTGATCATACGGATTTTATTGACCGGTATTCCTTTCTTACTGATTCATTGATTCATCTACTTATTCATTGCTTGCTGTTTGCACTGCTTTCTGGTCTTTCGAACACACGGTTTTTGCTTCAGTTGTTCTTCTGAAATATACATATTGAGAGTCAGCTGGAAGCCAACGAGATTCTTATTTTATTGGCTGCTCCTCCTACCCTGGTACACTAGCCTGCCTATGTTGTTCTTGTTTGCATGATATTTTATGTTGCATTCTACTCATCTGGAATGGGAAATACAGCTTGGCTGAGCAGCGAATTTTTCCCAATGGAAGTTCGCGTTTTTGGCACTATGATGCTTACCTGTTCATGCTGGGGGGTCGAACATCATTGTCGCTTCCACCTTTCTCACACAGATGGAGAACACCACACCTTCAGGCGCCTTTGGCTTCTACGCTGCAATATGCTTCTTTGGATGGATGTAAGCTTCTTTCAAAATATCTGTCCTAATTTTCCATTTTGAAACCTCGTTACTGACCCAATTCTTCTTGCAGCGCTGTTTACTTCTGCTACCCAAAGGTTAAAGGAACGACTCTTGAAGATATTCGCGAGGTTTTCAAGCACGGATTTGGCGTTGCTCATGCGCAAGAACTTCAGAAAGCTGCGAAACAGCAACGCAAGATGGCAACGGATGTAAGCTCCGTTTGAAGAGTATGATATCCTAGAGCGTCTCGTATTTGAGAAGAAATCTTGCCTGTATGTCATATGGTCGGAAATGTAGCTTAATTAGGGATCTAGAAAAATGACATCTAATGATTTTGCAAATACTGGATCAATCCTATGAATTGAGATATATCATATACAAGGCTGCCTCAGTACAGCATTTAGTGTTTCCAACAGTGGCACTTAATCATTATACTGATTATGCTTCTCATAAACTAAGCACTTATGCCAAGATGCAAGCCAGCGTTTCAACACAAACCGAACCAAAAGATAAGCGTATCCAGTTACAATGCCGCTATTTAGAGATTCTTCACTTCTGGCTCTTGCAACTTCGAAACGTGGTCGAAAAGCTGCCCAGCATCTAGACGAAGAAAAAAGTGAGAGAGTACGCACATCCCTCAAGCCCGATGTATACAATTGCGGGCTCAGATGATCATGACAGTTTCCCGCATTCAGTCGTAACTGAATCGAGTGGGGTGTAGAGAGAACAAGTGCTGTACATTCGTAACTCACTGTCAAAAACACTTTCCATTGTCGCCTGTCATATCCGACATTCAAACAAGTCTAGAGAGAAAGTCTTCGACAATCCAACCTGGACAATGACTTGGTTCATTTGAAATCTTACATCTACGTCCTACAGATAATTGTGTAATGATTTCAACACGGAAGCGCGTCACGAATTATCGCACACCCCAGCGGGAGGAGATGTACTATTGAACAAATGGGGCAATTTCCGATCTCTGCCAAGAGTTGCCGTTTACGTTACCCCTGCACAGAAGTAGAAATAATCCAGGAAGGGAAATAATTCTAGTGGAAATAATTGAAACAACGGAAATTTTATCAGAACTTTCTGTTGAATAGTCTCCAAGTGTTTCGTGACATTCTTCTTCGTATTTAGAAATATAATTCTATAGAACAATAAAGATGGAGATCTCTCCTCCGTATCTATACTTGACACTTTGTCACCAAACTTACAAACCGTCCTGAATTGCAATGACACCTTCACTTCAAAGCAGTTTCCTTCCTATCGCTGTCGCAGGCCTTGGTCGTATTGGCAAGCGTCACGTGTCAACACTTTGAATCGAGTCCCTCGAGCTCGGTAGTTGCAGTTTGTAGCGACACTGTCTCGGAAGTTGAGTGGGCGCGGGAGGAGTACCAAGATTGGGTTATTACGGTATATGATAGTTATGATAAAATGATCAGGCATGAGGGTCTCAAGGCAGTCTGGGTTAGCACCAGTACGGATATCCATGCGAGCCAGACGCTCAAGGCGATTGAGCGTGGACTTCATGTCCTCTGTGAGAAGCCGCTGAGCACGGATATAAATGAGGTACGTGACTCTCTTTTGAAACGCCTGGTAACTTGATTTTGCATCTGCTCTAGTATTCATTGCTGAGAATTTCCTTCATGGTAGAACATACACTTACAATTGTTACTTGCAGGCCACACACATTGTCTCTGTGGCAAGACAACATCTGGAACTGAAAATCATGGCGGGCTTCTCGCGACGCTTCGACGCATCCTACCGGACCGCGAAAGAACGGATAGCCTCATTAGAAATTGGTACTCCGTTCGTTGTACGTTCACAAATCTGCGATCTTCTGGACGAGACAGGATTTTTTGTGCGTTACGTAGCTCGTAATGGCGGCATGTTTGTTGACTGCTGCATTCATGACATCGAATTGTCTCTATGGCTTCTCACTACTCCGTCCGGCGAAATTCCAATCCCGAAAGCCGCATGGGCGGTGGGAACTGTTGCTCATCATCCTGAGCTCAAGGATCTGGGAGATGTGGATAATGGTGTAGGTGTTGTGAAGTACTGGAATGGTAAGATGGCTTATTTCTATTGCAGCCGAACAATGGCACATGGCCACGACGTTTGTACCGAAGTTGTCGGGACTCGTGGCAAAATTATGGTGAATCTCGTCCCAAGCGCCGATAAAGTCACTGTTGTAAACAAATCTGGGATTGGTCATAGCGTACAGCCAGAGTATTGGCAATGATTTGAAGATGCCTTCGCAACTGAAGCGAATGAGTTTGTCAGCGCTGTCTTGGATGAAAACCCAGTACCACTGGATCTGGCAACAGGGTTACTGAGCCTAAAGATAGGTTGGGCATTGCAAGATGCGTTAGTATCAGGAGAGAGGATTCAGTTTAATCAAAGAGGCGACAGAGTTGACTAAGTAAGAGCTTTGCTCTGACTTTGCAAAACCGAGATTCGATCACAGAGGCCCTCACACACATTTATAGTAATAGCCATAAAAATTGACAATCTAGATTGTCTTAATATGAAATTGTACCGATCATGTCACTTGAATCCTTATTTCGTGGTACTTACAGTAAGGTGTAAATTTGTACTCAGTCCAAACTTCATAAACAATATCACAAGTGTTATTACTTCAGGTACACTATCTCTCTAAGTTTGGCGCCGCCACTTTAGGTACGCTAAAGATGTGCGAGAATGACTCCGTATTTCAAAAAGGTACAGCTAAGGAGCAAATGGTGCTCGAGAGCTATTTGATATATTTGGTCGGCTCGAACTCAGGCTAGTACCAAATACACTGCAGTATGCCAGTACGCACGCTCCAGCCTCTCCTGCCCTGTTTGCCAGTCCTCCAGCATCGGCCTGGCCATGCTATATGGATTTTCATTAAAGAGCTATACGACTGGGTAGTTGAACATGCTCCCATATTAGGACATCCGTCAGTCATACGTGGCACACGGCACGCTAGCTTCTATTCTATACCCTGGACTGTAAATCCGTAGACGTGGAGTGTTTTGGAGCTACTGCAAGCTCAAGTCCCAGACCTTAACCGATGCCAACAAATGCGCCGTTCTGGATATGAAAGCATCGATTAGAATTTCCTGTACAAAGAGCGTACAAATTTACTTTGGTACCCTGGGAGGCGTTTCTCAGTTCATGCTTTAAACCAGAACAGCGTATATTTCAGTAGAACAGGAACTTACACATCTAAAAGGGAGGCTGTTATCGAATACTCGTCTATTTTCATTATTAACTAGTCAATGTCTTGGCTACCATCAAACTGGTATCTTCGCTTGCTGTGACTACCCAACGGGAGAATAATCAACATTACCTTCAAGCACTAACTTTTTCAGCTCCTTAGAGAAGAAGAATTGTGGATATTTATTTTCGTTTACCCTTTCATACAAGGAAACGCTGGTCTCATGAACAGCAGAACAAGGTCGAACAAAGCAGGCTCACCGCCAAAATCGTGAGGCCTCAAAACAACACGCAGGTGTTGTGCTTTTAAAAAGCGGTAAGCTCCAGGTGCACTAGTAGCGGCCTTCAGTTAAGCGAGCTCGGGGGCTTGCGCAGACCAGCCTGGATTGCCGTTTTTCTTTCAGCTGAAGATGAGTCCTCTGCCGCATCCCGCCTGATGGCATCCTGTCTTGTACTAGCATAATATTGAGTGCGTTAATATTTACTCAGCAAATGGCCACAAGTCCAGGTGGCGTTGGGTGCGGCGTTGAATAGGACAAAATATTCATGCTAAGCTTTGTTTAGCGTCAAGTAGCGACGTGGGTTGATCTCGATATTTGCTGTCATTGGCAGACAGGGCGACAGCGAAGGCACTGTCAGCATTTTGTTTTATCAGCTCGAAACCTCAACATGAACTGTCATGGGATATTCACGCGGTATATATTGGGGGATAGTTGCTACAGTAAGCAGTGCTTCTTGTTACATGAACTCTAACAAACTCCGGGAAATCTTTCAAAATGCTCCAAGAACTTTTTGTTGGCCTTCGTCTGCCTTCCCAATTCATAACTTTGTTTTCAATCCTTTCTATTCTTGTTCTGTTCATTTACGAGGCCATTCGAAAGCGCTCGAGGGTTCCTTATTTCAATGGGCCACCAGGCTGGCCACTCATTGGCAACCTCTATGATAGAAATGAAAATGCTGCACAGCAGTATCGGAAATGGTCTCGGACTTACGGCGATGTCTTTCAGATTCAACTTGGGAATATTCCCATTCTAGTTGTGAATGGCGCAAACGCCGCCAGAACGATTTTCTTAGGGCACTCTAACGCTCTCTGCTCACGCCCAGTCTTCTTTACATTCCATAAGGTACTACTTGCCAACTCCTTGTTATCCTAGCAGCAGTATTGACTTACATCAGATTATATCCCAGACTGCAGGAGTTACAAGTAGGTAGCGCCCCAACAAACACGTTATGTGCGATGAACAGAGCGGAGAAAACGTCTTAGATGGTCTGAATTCTTCTTCAAGTACATTGCTGACCACAATTTGATATAGTGGGAACAGCTCCTTACAGTAAAGCGCTAAACCGCGGACGAAAAGACACACCGCTAGGAAAGCCAGCTGTGCAAACTTATGTCAAGTGCCTTGATGTCGAAACTCGAGACTTTATCTGCCAATGCCTTGATGCCCAAAACAACCCTATAGATCCTCTGCGATTGCTACAAAGAATGAGTCTGAGTTTGGATTTGACTTTATGCTGGGGACGGCGGGTTAATATCAAAGATGAAATTCTCACAGAGATTGTACAAGTCGAACATGAAATTGTTAACATGCGGAATACCATAACCAATGTTCAGGATTGCATACCGGGTTTACGCTTTCCCTGGAGCAAAACTACCAAGAAAGCTCTGGAGCTACGCCACCGACGCGACAACTACTTTACATACTTAAACAACGAACTTGATCAAAAGCTGCAAGCTGGCATTCCAGTTTCGTGCATCCGTGCAGACTTACTCAGTCGCGAAGACGTTGACCAAGAGGAATTGAATCTCGTCTGCCTTACATTCATATCTGCTGGTATGGCACCGACGGTGGCAACGTTGCAGTGGACAATCGCTTTCCTTGCTCAGCGGCCCGATATTCAAGCGACTGCACTTCAAGCCATACAGGATCACTATGGGGACGCACAGAAGTCTCTCGGTGAGATTGATGACGATCAAGGCTGTCTATATATAGTCGCCCTTATCAAGGAATGCTTGCGGTAGGACCCATACAGCCACTTGACATCAGTAGCTAAATTAGTTTAGATACTTCACTGTCGCACGCACTTCACTTCCCCGATCCACTGTTAAAGATTTCATTTACGAAGGGAAAGTTGTTCCAACAGGCACTACAGTTTTCTTGAATGCATGGGCTTGTAACATGGGTGAGTCAAAAAGATCACTTAGATATTTGGACTTTGATTGACGCTAAGTAGATCAAGACATTTGGTCAGACCCAGATGTCTTCGACCCCTCACGGTGGTTGAAATTTCCGGATGCGCCTCTCTTTACTTATGGCCTTGGGTCTCGTAGTTGTTCGGGAGTCTCCCTCGCAAATCGCTTCCTTTACTTATTTTTTGTGCGTTTGATATCTGCTTTTGACATTATCGAAGGAAGTGACGTTGATATCGATCCTATTAGTGGCTGTAAGTGTGCTGATGATCTAGTCTCATCACCCAAGAAGTATACTGTGATTTTTTCACCGAGGGACAAGGATAAGTTGAGTCGAGAGCTGCTGTAGGAGATTCAACTACCCCAGGAACTGAAATTCTGAATGCCCGCTTAACAGAAGAAGCAGTATTTACGATGCTTCTTATTGCCTTCATATCATCATTACATAGTACATAGCACTATAGAGATTAGACATTGTCATTGTTACAGTTCATACCAATCAAACAAAATTGTTGATGTAGAGCAGAGGTTTGACAGTTTGACCGTGACTGTGAGTGGCTACGCTCTCAAAAACTTTGAGAAGCCCTCCACAGTTTGCTGCAAGTCAGATTGAATCCCATATTGGCTGCTGACACGACGCACCTGCGATTTTAATGCAAGGCACAAACCTCTACCCTTATCTTCGACGCCAACATAAACTAGCCCGAATCATCATTACCTCTCGTCTCCCTTCTTCTCGATCCTCCCTCTTCTCATTCTGCTTTGACAATCTACGTCAAAAACTCTTTTCTAATTAAAACTAAATATAGCTTCTGAAATAGAAAGAGTTAAATGATCTCTTGCTTCTAATCTTCTCTTTACTAATTCTTACAATCTTGTTGCAGATGCTTGATTCAAGGAAGGTTACATCTACATCCTCACAAATGAATCTATCCGTCCTGATACGTATGGATACACAGAGAAGAATAAGGTCCTCATGCTTCAGCGTTGTGAAGTTGCTGTTCTTCAAAGACGAGGAATCTTTCAAGGAAATCGAGGTAGATGACTATCGCATCTGTAGTTTCTGCAAGGAGTTGGGTCACACCAAGGAAACTTGTCCCAAATCCCAGGAACAGGAAAAGCCAGCCTGTTCGAAGTGTTTTGCTTTCGAGCTGTTCCAATGTACTTGTTAATCATGGTGCCTTATTCGCGGCCATTTAGTGTAATGCTGTAGACGTAATGTAAATCACTAGAAAATGCAATAATTTACTATGCGACAATCACAAGGGTTAAAATGTCGATTTCAGCGTGCGGCATTAAAAGGGTTTGAATGTTGAATTTACTATGCGACAATCAAAAGGGTTTGAACGTCGATTTCAGCGTGCGACATTAAAAATATGTTGAATGTTGATCCTACTCTACGACAATTAAAAATATTTGAATGTTAAATCTACTATACGACAATTAAATAGTTTTCAAAGTCGAATTTGCTATACAATAATCAAAAGATTTTGAATGTCGAATTTAACATGACAATTGAAAGTGTTTTCGACAGTGAGCGACAAATTAGTGCAACACCTCGTAAATGAATGTATTGACTGACGTTATGCAAAATTAGTTGCTCAGAAAACATTAAGTATCGCTGCGAGCTACAATATTTTCTTCCTTATAAACTTCGCGCCGTGCTATACAACTGTAAATCTCGTCACGATGAATATTTTGAAGCTGCGAATCCGATATACAAAGATCTTTAAACGAAGCATTGCTCGACCTCTCATCTAATCTAGAAGTCTAGGCTATGAGTATCCCCGCGCTCCTTATCCAGTGGGAAAGTAATAGCGGACCAGACAAGAAAAGGTAACTCTCTTGATGGGGAGCCGGATGAGGCCCAAGATATTCCAGGTGAGAATGATGCCCCATGGTGAATGCGCCGCAATGACGACACTCCAATTAGTTCCACCCGATCACGATAATAAGCATTTATCCCCACTTACGGAATGACGCCGAGCGCGATTCGAATGCAGGAGCATTTTGTCCGAGGATTGGGTTTGCTCCCCTTCTACTGTCAGGAACGGTTGCTGCTGTTGAAAAGGGGACGTGGTTGATGTAGTGAGGTCATGCCATATAAAGGGACGGGCAGAAGCTACGCGCGATATAAGAGCTGCGTGTCTCAAAGTAAATTCGAGCATATGTGGTACTGGCCGGCATAGTGGTGGTGCGTGGGTTACGGCATTGGTTTGTTAGTGGCTGTAGGTAGTTACCAGGATTACATATTCATGTCGTCATTCACTGTCGAGCTATAGTTATCATGATAAATATCTCTTGAATGAATGATATTTTTCACTACCAAAATATTTATTGAGTGCAGTATCTCAAAATGTCTGAAAACGAAAGTCAAGCGAACGGCGACGTAACGAGCCAAACCGGTGGCTCGTCCGTCCAGGGAGGAGGAGCAGGTGTTGAAAAGACCCCAGCGGACTCCGATGCCACGCAAAACGTTTCTGCCTCTGTGGTATGTCTAAATGGTCCATCAAACCGTACATTCTATTGGATCGGTTTGCTAACACCTCTACGTTGATAGGGTACTTCCGGGTCTAATGACAGCTCGGAGCCAGACTTCATGGGACATCAGCCCGGCGGCTCCGATAAGATATTGGGTGGATTGAGGGCCGAGTAAGTTACTTTCGAAGGAAAAAGATTCCATCACAAGCTGACCGATTGATAGAGTATCGAAAGGGCTTGGAATAGCGTAATATCTTAGCCGGCAGCCATGATAATCTAGCCAAGTCAGGATTTGGATAAATAAGGACAGCTAAAATACAAATCATTTGAATTATTTCTGACAGCTTCAAGCTCTCTTGGCTACTTTCAAGCGTGCTTTCGAGAATGTCACACACTTTAAGCACAATTCCTTTGAATTCGAGGCATATAAATCGCCTCGCTTCATCTCCTAAGTCAAATAATTCTGATTGTCGAAAGCGATTTCCCACTTTTGCCATTGGTACATTGCAACTAGGTAGAAGTCTACCTTATTTTCAGTCAGCAACTACATAAACGATACCTAAGGTATCTCATACCGTGTATAAAATACCTTATTGTGTTCTTTCACAACAAAGATTGTAACAACAAGAATGCTGTATCCAGTTGATGCAGCTGAAATTTCTAAAGTAGTCAACAAATAATCAGACCTGATCAAGGTGTATCAGAGTGACAGCTGATAAGAAGAAGTGGAAGTCAGTCCTCGACAATGTAGGTGCTATAGAAAAAGATTTTTCCTGGTTACAATATACAGTCAGATCTACTAGACAAAAGTTTGTATAAAATATGAACGAGAGAGAGAAATGACAACACAAGCAGAGGTTACAGCAGACTTTAGCTGTCTTGTAGAAAAAAAGTTAACAGAGCCTTGAAATCACGTGTACTCCAGACATTATTTATAAATATATGTAACGAAACTGGAAGAAATGTTTGAAAGTATATATGTGCGAAGTTCTCTTGGAAACACGTCGCATTTCTAAGTTTTTTAATCAAAAGCATTATTAGAATTTTAAAATCTACAATACCGCTTTCTCAACTCTCTCGCCTGTCACGTGCCACGCATGAGAGCCTAGTTAGTCAGGCAGCCAGAACCCCATAAGGGTTCTCCAGCTGCCTCCATCCTTCTTTCTAATACAAGCCAACTTAAACCACCGATACAGACCCCTCCACAACGTGAGGAGTCCAGTATCCAGGGTAAACCGGCCAATACGGATAACCTAGGTTTATCAGGTGAACCGACACAAATCTTCTGACCCGAATTTAAGCTCTCTTGTAATGCACATCCAATTTTCACAGCCTTCATTGGCAACTTCACATCGTCCAGGCAGCAAGCTGTGAATTCATTCGCCTCCTTAACAAAGGCCTGCTCAAAACGCCCGAATAGTGTGCTGGAATCTCCCGTCGAATACCTGTTGGCTCATAGATGCTCACCAAGTTTCTCTGCGGCTGAGCATTTACTGTGAGCTTCCCGCTAGTTCCAATGATCTCCGTTGCATCGTCCTGCCTAGCGGCCATTATGCGTGAGCAAAACAGGTAAGCGATTTGACCACCATAGAACTCGACGATTCCTACCGCATTGTCGCGGTCTCTGTATTTTTGAAGTTCCGGATGGACCGCAGTAATTCCTGAACTAACTACAGACTTCACTTGCGAATCCTGTCCGAAGAACCATAAGCTCAAGTCAATATCGTGGATCGAACAATCGACGAAGATGCCACCGCTAAATTCTGCATAGGCAACGAAGAAGCCGCTAGGGTCTAGTTTATCGCATGTTTGACTGCGGAAGATTGAAGGTCGTCCGATCAACCCACTATCCATCTTGTTTCGGGCATCACGGTAGGATTCGTCGAAGCGCCGTGAGAAGCCACACATGACTTTGAGATGTGACTTTTTATTCGCAGCATCAACGACAGATTGGGACTGAGAAAACTTCATAAGCTCCCTATCGACTGCGTCACGGACATGGACTTACAATTTCCACACTAGTAGACAATGGCTTCTCGCATAAAACACGAAGATTCGCATCAATGGCCTTGATGGCTTGCTCAACATGTACAGTCGTCACTGAGACAATGACCACTGCTTCTAAACCTTCATACGTCAACGTTTCGTCATAGTCCTTGTAGATTCGAACGCCGTATGGCTCCAGATACTGCTTGGCCCATTGAATTTCAGTTTCGTCTGGTGTGGAGGCTGCCACAAGCTCCGCACGAGGAGTTCGTCTGAGAAAGTGCAACGCGTGTCGTTTACCCATGCGACCAAGTCCCGCACAGGCGATCTTTAACTTCTTTGCTACCATTTTGATGTTATTAGCTTATATATTTGAACAATATAAAGAAAATAGACGTTGCTTGCCAGAAATGGTAATTTTCTTCACCATTCAAAAGTTGCCATTTTGGGATTGAACGGAGATTTATTGTTAAGCGAGAGAGTCAGTGGCTGCATTTGGAAATTCCTGTTCGTTTCAAATACCGATATTGATGCAAGTTAGTAGTTGCATAAATATTTTAATAGTACTGAGAAACTCTGGCAGTAATCAGCACGGAGACTAATTGACCCTTGAGCCATGAACAGTCAGAGCTGAGTTTTGAGTGTTACATTGAGCTGTTAACCAGATCTAACAATGCAGAGTGGAGGACGATGAAAGAATTCTTTCATCTTGCGGAACAATACCCTTGTCTCTGTTTACAGCTGAGCGTAATTCATTTCTCCGTTCAAATTGAGATGAAGAACAACCACGAGTCCTTTGTTCTCCTCCTTGACCTTTAAACGAATTGTTCCTCAACAGCCACCTCACGATTGTATATCTACTTCCTCGAGGATTGGTGTAGCCACTCTTCTCTACTCATCATTCAAAAAGAGAGGAAGAAAGTCTTCTGCTATCATTCAACGACTGAAAGCGATAGGAACCAGGATCTAATCTGTCTTTTCGTTCGTTGAGTAGCAGTCGGAGCTTTGTCATCGGAAAATAAGTACCTCCTCATCCTCATCGACAACATTCTTAAGCTTCCCAAACAACACACCACAATAACCTCAATTACCATGACTCCCCAAATCCAGCCCCCAAAATCAAAATGGGACTTCAACTCACCGTCTCTTAGCATTCGACCTCAACCTCTTTTCGACTCAACTGCATTGGAAGAATCCGCAGCTCAAATCTTCGCATATGATGATTTGACTGGTGAGTTTGTCAATCCTTTCACCTCATCTGCGGATGATAGAGAGGAGGAAGGAGGTGAATCAATCGAAACTCAGGATGCGATTGAAGCTGTTGAAGAGCTTCTCACAGAAGGAGTTTTAAGACACGAGAATCTTCTGATTTATGAACCACGAGTTGAGAGTGAAGCGATCTCGCCTAGAACAAGACCTGAACAGTGGCAAGGAGTGGCAGATCGTCTTGATTCGCCTACACTTGCTAATTTTGAACAGGTGAGTATTCATTCTCGTGTGGGGAGCTTATTCGAGATAGATTTTGTGCGGGAGAAAGGTCGTTTGTCATTTTCGTCCAAAGAAGATGAGTAACGTCCGCCCCTGCGTAGCGAGACGCACTGTGTAGCGAGACAAACCACCGGTACTTTACACTTAAACAATTCTAAATTTATAAATCTGCTAAAAATTCCCGTGTTTTTGTATTAATCAAATTGTGTGACTATTTCTGAACAGTTCAAACTCTAGCTGCTCTAAAAATTATAACCTCGTCGTCGCTGTCACGCCTAGTTACGGAGGCTGTTAATTCAGAGTAAAGTAAGATCTCTAACGTACAGCACCCTTACGATTTCTTAACGCTTTTTAAACTCGCAGAATCGTTTAATCTAGGCTTCTAAGCTCCACCGCGACGCTAAATAATCGTGATTAGCCTCGTGGCGATCAGGAAGTACTTTGTCATGTAACATCACCACTTGGGTCGGTACCTCTCGATTAAGCGATCAAGGGTCCTGATCAAACTGCGCCGTGGCTACAGTAAATCTCGGCCCGTTTCCGCTCCGGCTTCTTATCACGTGTATAAACCTCAGGCAAAAACGAAATTGTGACTCACAGCGGGCAATATCCACTTCCGTTGCCCTTCCATCGAAGCAGCAGTATACTATCACAAATTTGATCCAACAGCCCCGCAGAAGCCTCCGTACAACTCAGAACGAAGTGAGTTTTCTTTTCGAACGGTGTTTAGAGCTGTAGAATAAACTATTAACTCTCTAATTACAGATCGTCTCCTCTTCGACTCACCTTTCCTTTCAAAGCTACGTTTCTCGCATCACGATCCGCTTCGTGTGAAGATTCTCTCATTCAATTCCAACAGACTTCCGTCGCTGTCACGCCATGTGTGAATGGGCTTGCAAGACATACGCAGTTTGCATGCGTACTCTTACTAAATATATGAATTGACATTACATTATATATTGTACAAACGCAAGAAGGCTTGCAGAGGACCCATGCCAACCTGCCTCCGGGTTTCTAAGAGATCTCCCGTTAAGTCTCGATGCGCAAGACACGGATATAGCGGGATCCTGTCCTCCTTGTGCTGGAACAACACCGACTAATTCCTCTGACTAGACTAGCTGCCTTCCCCCCAGTTCAGAGAAACGGATTGCTGGTAAGCCTGCTTACGAGCTACCTCTCCGAGATCCTGAAATGTACTAAACATAGTTAGTTTAGTTAGGTTGTAGAAGAGGTAACGCACAATGAACTAGCTCCTGAGACTTTAAAGACTTTAAGGTCTATTTCGTGGAGATCGACATTTGGATATGTTTCGCAGTAGAGATCAAGAACGAGATATAACTAAGAAGAAGGAGGATTGCAACATATATGTGTATAGTAGTCTATATGTTGGATATCTTGCGATTCAAGGAAAGCGCTAATGATTGCTTTAAGTTTTTGAAAAGGTCGTTCGCGATATCGAAGGATTATCCGCATTGGAGTAGCCTGACTCATTTCGTCCTAAATGCAAGAAGGATTGCTGGTATATCAGGGGATAAAAAGGTATGTTCTTTGAAGAATATGAACCTCGGAGAGCGAGAGAGGGGAGTGGTATCTAGATTCTGAATTGAGGCCTCAGGTGTTAATAATTACATAATCCGAAACATGTCCACTAGGTCGCTCCTTCCTCACACCGTAACTCCCGGAATGCAAACTTTCCTTCTCTGAGTATCTTCAAATTTGGAGCCAAATCTGCTGCGACAGTGGCTACGCGCCTCCCGTTTCCCGACATCCTCCGATCAGAGCAAAAAGTGGCCCTGTGCGCAGCCAACAAATGCTTCTGAACGACGCAATTCCAGCGTTTCAAACTTCCGGCTTTCACTTCCGCTGTTTCTTTCTCCCAAATTGTTTTACGCTCTGCCTTGAACGAACTCGACTTTCAGCCATAGCTTCCGCTCCTCTTGCAAGATCGCTTACGAATTCAAAGATGACCTTATCAAGAGCCCGCAAAGGTCGAAGACTGCCGAGAGAAGCCCAGTATCAGCACGGAAGACAACGATACTATACTTCCGTACAAGAGGGCAGTCGCTACGGTTTCATGAGCCGGGCTCAAGAGGCGGAGGTCAGCTGACATGGTAATGTCACGTGAAATTGAATCGTCACACATACCTAGCTGATTCTAGAAAATTCTAGGAGTAAGGGGCAACTATCAAATTACTATAAATTTTCAAGTTCCCCTAGGACCCTCTATGAAATAGAGGAAGAGAAAAAAAGAGATATTATATTAAGACTTCTATGTATCGTTTATTAGTAAGTACTACTTTCATGTCATAAGCTTTGGCCCTAGTTGAAGCTGAAGAATCGATACTCCTCCTGACTGATGTCCCAAAGCGATAAACCCGCCCCATGTAGCTTCACAAGTAGGTCTATAACCAGGAGGTAGCCAAAGAAGATTAGTAGTACCTTCTGCTAGCCAGTTTTCAGATACACGTAAGGTCGGGATCTGTTTGCTGTCGGGGGAGAAGGCGACGGACCTGACCCTATCTGTGTGGCCCTCGAGTGCTGGCAGCAGCTGCTGTCCCGTAGCCGCGTCCCAGCGCCGGACAGTCCTATCGCYAGACCCAGACACGATCTGCTTGCCGTCGGGGGAGAAGGCGACGGACSAGACYAYAKMTGTGTGGCCCTCGAGTGCTGGCAGCAGCTGCTGTCCCGTAGCCGCGTCCCAGCGCCGGACAGTCCTATCGYTAGACCCAGACACGATCTGCTTGCCGTCGGGGGAGAAGGCGACGGACCTGACCCACCTTGTATGGCCCTCGTGCTGTCCCGTAGCCGCGTCCCAGCGCCGGACAGTCCTATCGCTAGACCCAGACACGATCTGCTTGCCGTCGGGGGAGAAGGCGACGGACCAGACGYCAGATGTGTGGCCCTCGAGTATTTGTAGCATCGCATTCCAATATGTTTCTACTCTAGGTTTTCCCTGGATCCAAGACGGAATACATCGCTCGAATGTTTCTCGAATAATGCTCTTCTCTGGGGCGAAGACAAGAGCCGAACAGTATGCTTGTAGGGGCGCCTGTTCGATTATTAATCGGTTAGACACGGCAAACCGCGATCCATCTTTTATAAACGCACGCAAATCAGGACTTCTATTACACTTCTTCAAATTAGGATATTCTGACAATGATAAGGCTGCACAAAAACCGCACCTGAAGATTTTCGAGCTTCTGAATCATAACTACGCCTTCTGACACGCTTTTTAACAGGCTTAGCGCCTCAAGCCAATGCAAGAAGCACTGGCGAAGAAAACTATAAATTAAGTCACTGTTCTTGAGGTCCTTGATTATATCTTTTCTGGTTTGACATTCTAGTAGATGATTAACCCAGTAAAGACAAGAGTATTGTATAGCGGCGAAGGGATCTGGAAACGGCGGCTTGACTTGGTCGATAGAGATTCCTGGAGCGCATAGTCCGTAGATATCACGTCGAAGTGTGTTCGACATAGCTAGCACCGACCGTGAGAAGATAGTATAGTGTACATCATCTATGCCTAAGGGCAAGATCTCCTTGGATGCCTTCTTTATCAAGAAATCCTTTGCTGACTGGTGGACGAAAGAGACAGTGTCTCCGCGAAGGGATAGAAAAGAGCCACAAAGTCCTATAATAGCTGTTAAAGACTTATGGTCACTGGCAATATCGACGAGCGTCTCGATGAATGAGGTGGTTTCCATGAGAGTAATTGGTCGGTATACCGTTGATGCAATAGCCAGAATCTGCTTACAGAGATCTGCATCGTCTGATTCGCAAATTTGGGTTAACATCCGCTGGTAAAGCAAGTCAAGGCCGGGAGGAAATTCCTTCAACTTCGCCAAAGTCTTCCATCGTAGCACATCCTTCAAATTTTCGCACACCAAAGCGACCCAAAGGAAAGTATTATCTGCATTTGATACTAGATGCTGTAGGACGGCGTCGCGGGTTCTATCGTCGTAGTCCTTTTTGTCCGCCAGCTGACGTGTCTTGTACTGAATATAGGTACGAACAGCCGCGGAGACAGACTTCGGGTTCAGCTCGAGACACAGTCTTATCTTGTGTCCAGCCCGCTCTAGTTGTTCTTCGATGTCCGGCCAGTTACGGCTAGAGATCACCCACTTAGCACGAGGAGATATAGACGACTTCTGGACGATAAAGTCCAATAATTTCGACCGGGCTACTACGCATTCGTCGAGCGCATCGATGATCAAGAAAGTGCTTCTTAAGCTCGGGTCTTGCAAGATGCTTGTAAAGATCTCGGACATCGCAGTCCAAGCATTTGTATCCTCGAAGAGGGATTTACCAGCGTGATTATGCTTCTTCTGAATGTGCGAGATAAGCGATGGCTGTTGATTGATAAGCAGGTATAGCAGCCCTCGAAGGACAGCCGTGGCGTGGTTGATTCGCGAGTCCGTAGCCTGGCAAAAGAAATAGGAAAGTATATCTGTCTTCGACATTGATTTCTCCAGCTCGTTAATGATGCCACAGAGTAGCATTGTCTTGCCCTTCCCGGGATCACCCTTAATCCATAGCAGTCGGCTTTGCTGGTCGTCACGCCACCGTTGAAAGTCGGAGGTTTCTAGGACCCAGTGATATGAGCCCTCTAGCAAGCCACCCTTGGTGTCCTCAATACGCGTCTTGTCATGGCGGGGATCGCTGAGGCGTAAGTCTTGGAGGCACTTGTTAAACTTGTCGACTTCATCTTCGAGCCGTTTGAATGCATTCGCCATCCCTTCGCCATAGCGGAGGGGCATTTGGACGTCAAAAATGCCGAGTAGAGCGTACGCTTTGTCTTCTTCGACTTTTGTCTGGCGGGGTTGAATCCATGAAAATCGCTCTCTATCGCTAAACTGCGACAAATAGGCTCCTTGAAGTGCCGGCTTAGGAATGCCTGTGATCTCGTGAATTTGCTGCTCTAGAGAACTCTTACTACCAATCCGCTTGGATTCCCGACAGAAGAATTCAACTGATCTCGGAGCGATAAGCTCTTGGAGGGTCCAGCCTCGAGTGAACCATCTTGATTTCCGAAATGTCGATTCCCAGGCCAGCCCATCAGTGTTGACGGCAGTTCTGGACACATCTGGCAGGTAGACATAGCATTTAGTCGACATGTGGTACCAGCGAAACATAGAGTTGATAGCTTCTGCAAGCTCAGCTGCGTTCGATTTGTCGATACAGCAGGTATCTACCCAAAAGTATTGCAAGCTATCACGCTTAGCCTGCTCTGCGCAGAAACGTATCTTCTTATAACCATCCTTCTTTGTGCCGGTTCCATTCTGCAGATCTTCAAAGGTGACCTCCTCCTCTTCCCATGTGTGCGAAAGTATAGCATACTCGGGTATGGCGCTCTTGAAGAACTCCGCCAAGCTGAAAGCACCATCGCCGTTATAGTATAGCAGACGCATTATTCGACTAGGCTTGAGGATCTTAGGAAGAAGGGTTCTCGGTAGTTGTTGAGCTGTTGAAAGAGCATAGATGTGGAGTGAGGGGAAGGTTAGAGAAGACGTCGTGTTGAGGTTGGCGCACTCTGCTGAGCGGCAGCCTCGCGGTAATGACACCGACGAGCATCACCGCGGAAGACCTGCCAATAACACAAACTTACCACAGAAACCTGAGAAGTCACAGAGGGTAAGATGCAGGATGTTCGGAGCCACTCTCGATTGGGTTTATGTCGCTAAGGGAGGAGCTATGCACAGTGAATGACAAAAATAATACAATCAGCAATTTGATTCCTACAGTAACTTAAGCTTTAACTTTCTGTCATGCTAAAGACGAGAGAGGGCGCATTTAGTGCGAACCTGCTTTTACGCCACACGCATGACCATTGTACGGAAGAGGGTTGTCAGAAGTCACCGTCACCCACCTTGTCAGGCGGTAAGTATTTGACCAATCCAGAAACGCGTTTTCTCGGTTTCTCCCCATAAATTCCCTTCTTTAGTAGTGGCAGAAACCATAGGGTCACGGTGACTTCTGACAACCCCCTTCCGTACGCCACACACGTGAGTAAGCCTAAGAGTTAAGGCTAAGTAGAATATAGCGAGCCTGGGCGTGAACATAGCAAATCTTATCTCGGCTAATGTACATAACTCCGTACAGAAACATGTAAGCCCCCTATCGCACCGGCGTAACTCCCGGACTGCATTCTTTCTTCTCTGAGTATCTTTAAAATTTGGAGCCATATTGTTTTGTGATAGGACCTTTCCTCAAGTACTCCGAATTTTAAAAAGACTTTAAAAGTCGCGATTAAACAAGGGGGAATAGCAGAAGGGGCGATCAGTAGCACGATTAAAACGATCGACAGCATAATCAATCGTACTCTTTTCTTGTTGCTAAGTAGTCTCCTTAGGGAGAAATAGTTAAAGAAAGTAATATATTAATAACAACTTCATAGACTTACTAAGAAAAAGTTTGTAATTTCAAAACTATAGATTCGTCTCGTTACAGGGTGCGTCTCGGCACGCAGGGATAGACGTTACGATGGAGATGATGAAGATTCACTATACTCTCAACCATCACCTGACTTTCAGCCTCCTCTTTCTTTCCTACAGTCTCTTAACTCCCGGCCCGACGTTCCTATCCAACCCTCTTTATCTCCGCAGTTGTCGACGTTCTCACAGACTTCGTCGCTCATCGGGTCCCCTCCGCTTATTCTAGTTCTTCCAAACAAGAGGAAGAAAACCAAAGCGCAAAACCTTCCGCCAAAAAGTCCCACCCCAAGTTGCAGGTGCAGATTCAGACTCCAACAATATCCGCAACGAGTCATCATCTCCCATAGATATCAGAATCTTATCTTTGTCTGAATCTGTGTCTTTCACGCACCAACCCCCTGACTTTCTCGCATCTCTCGACGTCAATGCCCTCATTTCTCCCTCTCAATCCACCTACATCTTCTCTGACCACAATGACCATCCACTCAAAGGGTATTCTGGTTTCTTTATCTTCATCCCCCACCCACCCACGTTCGCCTGTTTCTGCCACCACTGTGAAACTTATACAGCCACCCTGGATGGGATGAAGATGGACGACCATGATTTCAACGAGTGGTGTTATTGTCCGCCTTGTAAGAAACATAGGGATCAACAGGAAACCAGGAGGAATAAAACTTATTTAGCGACGTTGTGGGAAAGATATTTGGATGGGGAGGTGGATTATGATGAGGCTTTGGGGCTCTTGGATTATTGTCCTGAAGATTAGAGTTGACAGTAGGTAAGTGTAAGAGTTAAATTTCTTATAAGCTTGTTAGGTTGGAAGGCATGTTTGTCTGTAAGGATTTTGGCGCATTAGGCGCTGTGGAATAAATGATTCAATCAATTAGTCTCATATATCAGTTTTGAATTCGTGAAAACCGTGCGAGATTCCCAGATCGCAAATAGTAAGTAAAGCATGTTTCATATTCAAACGCTTTGTCTTTGAAAAACTACATATTACGTCCGTCCCATGATGGAGAGAAATCCTCCGTGCCGTCTCCTTTGCCACAGTAGGCTATGAACAACTGCGCCAGAGCCTCAAACATACGATACCATGGCAAAATGGAGGAAAGTGAAATGCTAGCTCTGTAATTCCGGCCGAAAAAAATCAAAATATCAACTCCTGAAGGTCTTTCTGTAATCTATACATAATCATATAATTTGCTGCTTCTGATCGCTCATACGCATATACTTGCTACATAATAACTTGTAATGGGGTTGATTCGTTGTGCTTTAAATATATTTGACATCTGGCTAGATTTCCGAGTCAGATTCAAGAATGTATTCAAGCATGTCAGATTCAAGATTGTGAGATTCAAGAACGTCAAATTCAAGATTGTGAGATTCAAGAACGTCAAATTCAAGATTGTGAGATTCAAGAACGTCAAATTCAAGATCGTCAAATTCAAGATCGTCAAATTCAAGAACGCCAATTTCATCCACGTTGGAATGATCAACTGGGTTCACTGGCACATTGTTTAGAATCCAAGAAAAGTTCGGATCACTACGAGAGCCAAGGCGTATCGGATTTTGGCCTAAGGGCAAGAACGAATTGAATCCCTGGAGAAGCGCCTCCCTACATTCGAAGAGATGTTTGACATGTTCTGAAGTGAGAGAAGTCGCTCTCACACTAAAATCTCTACGCAGAGATGAGTTGGCCCTGTATTGGAAGGATAATTCTTCTGTTGGTGAGAAAGATCTGCAAATCATGTATTATCTTGGAGATACCAAAAAAGGAAGGGGAGAATTAGTGAATGAATATACGAGCTGTTCTAATTCTGGAATTGCCGTAAGTCTTCACATGCATAGGAAAGAAGTATTGGAGATGATTTCAAGCAGTGAATATGATGCCCAAGATTTTAACCATGTCGATTGGCTGCGGAGTGTAATAGAGGTTCCAACGCCCGACTCTGACGTCTTGACGTCGGGAGGTGAGCTTGAGGAACCAATAAATTTTCTATTCGATAATAAATACCCTTGGGTTCGGTACGGAATCCTCTTTGCTGGATACAATGAACCAATTCGACCCAGGAAATTCTCAGACTATCTCATGTCTGTATTAGAAGATCTGACACATTCAGGACGGGTTGTGAACTCCAAGTTTGTAGTTCAGAAGTTAATGGAAAGAGAAGGGCTGATGGAAGATGGTATCGAGCCAGTATTTGCAGGGAACGATGATAGTGGAGATATAATTTTAGCTCCCATCATATTATAGAGGTTATGAATCTAATGTTGTTCTGTCAAAGCAAATGTGCTCATTCCATGTGAGAAAAACAGTTTGATCTGCACCGTCACCAGCTGCTGCTCCGTTCGCTCAAACTACTCCTAAAGAGGCAGGAGAGTAGGTCACCTATCTTTCTCATAACTATGCATGGGAATGTCTTTGAAAAGGCTCAAGCTCAACAATCTGGGTGCTTCGACACATCCGAAGACTTATGATTGAAGGATTGTATGATGAAAGATGTTATAAACATAGCCCGGAAAAAAAACGCGCTAAATAAATCATAAGCCAAAAAAAAAAATTTAATTCAGGAAGATAGGGAATAGGAAGGGGAGCACTTACCAGGCATCTCAGCAGGGCGCCTAACGGCTAATTATTTAATACCCTCTGACCCATTTCCGAAGAAAGGGGGGTCCCGTTTACATACCTTGTGGTTCAGTATCACCTCAACAGCTAGTCGAGAAAGATGAGAAAGTGATTGATCCTACAAAGGCTCGGTTCATGTCCGAAACTGGCTTATTTAATTATATCTTGTACCTACGCGTTGAGTTTGTTTGCCGAGGTGCAGCCGGTGCTTGTATCCGAGTATCAGCCTGCTTTCCTGGGTACTTTCTAACGCCACTAATATTGAGCGACCTCCTTGGAGATTTTGGTTGCAATGGAGATGTGGGTAGTAATTTCTTACGTAAGCTCTCATCTCAAGAAAGTGGGAGAATGAATTCTCCCTGCTTATCTCATGAATGCTCCTGGATTTTGAAACGCCTCTCACTCGAACAAAGGTGTTTAAAATTCATCATAACCCACCCATGTTCACAAAGGATGGCCGACTCTTTTGTTGATCACAGCATTCTCATCTCAGGTCCATCTTTCCACGTGGATCTCGCACCCATTGATGGCCTCCACCCCATCCATTACAGTCGACGGCTGCTTTTCTTCCGCTGTTCATCTGATACGCAGCGTCATGCACAGCTCTCTACCCTCACAGCAGGCTTACACGCTCTCATCCTACGTTGTCCTATCTTAGGCGGCATTATTGTTCCTTTGCCAGCAGACGAGACCAAGCCCGGCCAAGAAGAATGGCGCACCATCGTCCCAAGTCAAGGTCTCGAGCTTATTACGAGAGATTTGCGAACGAAACTTCCCTCTTTCGACGAGCTTGAAGCAGAGGATTTCCCATCTCTCAAACTCCCTTATGGTTTACTAGTTCCAGTACCTACAGATGTGGGGAATGATGGTCCATTTCCCGCTTGTAAAGTTCAGTTTAGTGCAATAGAAGGAGGTTCAATCTTGACATGGTCAATGTCACATAGTGTGGCCGACGGTAGCGGGAATAATGGACTATTTCGCCTATTGAGTGAGGAGATACGGGAAGCTCAAGACAATTCCATTGAAAACACGCCGAAGTTAGAGGCTGTCACCAAGCACATTGGCGGGGATCGAAGCTTTCTCCGAAATATTACTAGCGAGAAGGGCTTTAACATAGAGGAGCATCCCGCATTCCGGCTGAAAAATACTTCTCTTGCTCCAACACCGGCAGCAGAACCAAAACCTCATCCATTTGCGGCTCCCTCGCCAGAAATCCCAGTACTCATTCGCATCCCACCGTCGGGTTTAGCTCAGCTCAAGAAAGACGCGACCACACCAGATGCCACTCCGGTCTCAACACACGACTCACTGAGCGCTCTCATCTGGCGAAGTATGCTTGTCATCCGAAGCAAACGCTCACTCTCGACTCCTGACCTCCCAAGTCCCGCCAAGAGCAGCATCTTCCTACCATCAGACGCTCGTCATCACCTCAAAATCCCATCATCATATGTAGGCAACGCTGTCTATCAACTCACCGCCATGGTAGATCTGGATGCCCTCCTCTCATCATCTGGCCTGCAGCAAGCAGCCCTGGCTCTACGTCGTGCTATCACTGCTGTGACGCCGGAACTCGTAGCTAGTTATATGAGCAAGCTAAAAGAGACTTGGATTGACTGGGGTTTCATGGGTATGACGGCGGCTGATGTGGCGATGGGGACGGATTGGAGCAGTGGATCAATCTATAGCGATGATTGGGGAGATGCTTTTGGGAAGGTTGTGAGGTTTAGATATCCTGGAGGTATCGGAGTTCCTTTTTGCTGTGTTATGCCAAAGTCAGTGGATGGATCGGCGGAGGTGATTGTTGGTTGTATGCCAAGCGAGATCGACACGTTGAAGGGCGTTGATTGCTTTGGAAAATATTTACAAGAAAAATAGTATTCTGTCAACTTTGGAGATAATTCAAGAAAAGTCAATGGAGGTATGTAACAGTCCGAAACCTGGGCTAGATCAAGGCCTATGAAATACTAAAAATGGTGTTTCAAGAGAAGGAAGAATATGATGAGTCCACCTACTTTTGAAGCTGGAACCATATATTTGGAGATTATCGTACAGCCCCCTCAACTTCTAGAGTCTTTAAACTTCAGATTTTGGGTCCCATTTTCGGCACTCTCTATAGCTGCTCGCTCGAAAATCCTAGAAAACAAGTAAACAAAATCATTCCAATTCGAAAGACGCGACATCACATTATTTAGCTTTGTATCTAAGTTTGGTTGTCAATATGACGGCAATTTTTATTTTATTCAGTTTGTAGCCAGTATTTATGAAGGGAATTTCTCTTTAGAAAAACATGAGAGATGATTTTAATGTGCCTTTTCTTCAAGCAGGTATGATGAAGCAACGGAAATGAACAATTACAATTCAACGAATCAAGCAATGAGAAAGGAACATGACCAGCGTATACTTACTATCTCACTTACCTTGAAGCCTACTTACAAAATATTACTATCGTTATCAACACCTCCTTGGCTCTGGCCCTGATACTGATATCCATAGGCCCCGGGATTCTGACCATTCGGTGCCTGATATCCCTGCCCGTAATAGTTCTGCGTCAAATGCGTGCCCCAATTCGGAACCAGATTTCCCTCATTAGGATACGGTCTCTGAGGTCTACAGAACGGACACCTCTCCACTGGTTCCATAATGACATCGCCGTCTCGATCCACATACGGGAGATGATCGCAGTGTTGCGTTCCTTCGTCGTATCTCGTGGGACCAGAGAATTGAGGCGTGATGAAGCGCTGTACGTGTTGGGGGTTCACGGATGGTGAGACGTACTCCGGTCGGATTGGAGTGGCTTGCGTGAAGGGGTAGATGATGCCGGTGGGGAGGGTTGCAGGTGCTGGGTAGACGGTCGGAATGTATGGCATGGGTGGTTGCTGGGTGGGACATTGCTGGGAATAGTGGTCAGTTTTGGAACACCACTGGCAAGGGCGATCGAAGGGTGTCGTTTGGTCTCCTGGCCAGGGGTGAACTGCGCCAGCTGGGAGCGTATTGTACGTCTGATTGCCCTGAACATTACCATTTGTTGGACATTCATTATCGAAATGATCACCGGCACAGTGCTTGCAGGGTCTTGATCTTTTCTTGCCTGCGTTGTTGTTGCTGGTGGTGCTGGCTTGGTTTTTGTTACCTTTGTATCTGGCAGAATTCGGATTGTTGACATTGGTACAATCGTTCCCGGAGTGGTTTGACATTTTGCAAAATGAGCAAAAACTGTTGTTACCGTTAGAATTGTTTTGATTCTGCTTACCTTGGTTGTTTTTATTCCCATTTTGGTTGCCGTTATTGGCATTGCCCTTATTCTGGCCTCTTTTCTTCACCATCTTGTTGTCTTTATGCAGTAGTGATAGCGTTGCTTGATTTGTGATTGAAGCTTGAAACGAGGAATAATGAGATTGTGTGTATGATAATTGAATTGGATTTGTTTTCAGTACACGGTTTTATAATATAAAGTGGATGTAAGGACTGTTCTCCTACACAAAGAAATTTCGACGCTAGGCCGTTATCATTTTCTAGTGAAAGGAGAAGGAACAAAACTATTATAATCAACAGTGAAGGCGAAAATGCTCTTTTAAAGTCTTTTGCCACTCAAGAAGTTTCTAAAAATATCTTAACGGTTCAAAGAGTTGAAAGACTTTACATGAGGCCCTGTCACGAGACAAAGGAAGGGCGATCAGGATAGGGCTATGTAGCTTACCTTTTATCTCTTTGTATACATCAGGCATGTATGCAGTTTATACCTTAATATTCTGTAGAGTTTACTTCTAGCTCATAAGAAGTGGAGGTGGTTGCCTTGCACCAGAAAACGTTGCCTCCACTGCAGACATGGCTTCAAAGATCCTTTCTTCCTCGCCATTTCGAGCCACGATTCCAATCCAAATGGTCAGCCATTGTAAGCTGTAACCCCCAGATAATACTAGCTATGAGATAGCCTGAAACTGCTGCAACTGTTGGAAGAAGAGATTCGCCGGAAGCTATGCTCATATCAGTGTCAGTCTCATGAAGTAGCTTCTCAACACTGTCTCGCATGCTTTCCCGAAAGTGCTTCAAGCCACTGATATTTTCCTCGTTAGTCATATTATCCAATAATCCATTCTCCAGGATTTACTAATTCGATTGCGCTTGAACTATGAATGATGAACATTGATGGGGGGAAAAAAAGTGACTTACCTGGTTGCAACTCGATCGGCGTGCTTCTTGTTGAATTCATCTTGGTCTTTCAAAGTCTTCATTGCCGGAATATTAAATAAGGCCAATTATCGCTCTATAACAACGCATAATTGTGTCCTGAATTCAAATCAGCAATATTTTGTCTTTGAATGAGCAGTTCTGACTTACGCTTTGTGATATTTGGACTGTCTTGTATTTTCTACAACCTCTGGTACTGTCATTAGGAGTGCGTCGAAGACGACGTTGGCTCCAAGACTCTCGATTTTGAAAAAAGCTTCCTCTATTTCTTTTGTCTGCGTTTCATAAGCTTAAGAATTTAGGGTGCCTGTGCAAGTTTTTATAGCTGCTTGTCAAACTCATTGCGAAAGTTACAAATTTCGTTGGGAAACTGCTAAGACTTATAGTTCAAACACGCAATTTCAAGTCCTTTCCACGATTTGTTGAGATGAGCCCGAAAATCTCTTCCTGGTAGGAGGATTTCCAATATCTTAGCACAGACTTTGAAATAGGGATAGCATTATCGAAGGCTGCCCCGCCCGATTGGTCCCAACCATGATCATGTCTCCTACTGTGGCTTTATATTCTAGAGAGCAGATGGATTGCTGGTTGAAATATTGGGCCATCGACCTCACTACCGATCACCACAGGTGCAAAGCTGGCTGCTGTCGTAGAACTACACCGGCTGAAGATTCAGCTGCAGTCTGGAGTCATAGTTGGATCATTTCGCAATTTGGGATGGGAATATAACTGAATGACCCATCACTAGTCCTTCGGGTCAACACCACCATTGATATAAGGTGATTATGTCTAGATCTTCTTAGCAGACAAACATTACTTGTCCTTTATAACAGACAAATACCTAGCCACCTACCTCTGACTACCCGCTGGTAATTGCAATACCTTTAGAATTCGCCTCCTCCTATTCCAATTAGCGGGACTTAATTGCGATGGCTTTGATAGCTAAAGTTTCGGGGAAACCAACGGAAAGATTTGATTTACCTATCACGAGCATTCCAGCATTCCTTGGTAGTGCCGCAATTGTTGCACCTTTGTTGGCTTTAAACCCTTTAGGGATAACGACCCTGATGTTGTCCCTAAGCCGAAGAAGGATGGTGTGGTAACTCAAATCTGACGCACGAAGTGAGTTGAGGAACAAAGTTGAGATAGTTAAAGAAACCAAAGCTATCAACCTTCAAGATGATAGAGATCCTGTGCATTCGCGATCTGCGGCCCGTGTTTGCCCTTTCTGCATCCAATTTCCTGGCCTCCTCGAGGAGAATATTTTCAGGTGCGAT
The DNA here is from genome assembly GCA_003988855.1 of Arachnopeziza araneosa. Taxonomy (NCBI): domain Eukaryota; kingdom Fungi; phylum Ascomycota; class Leotiomycetes; order Helotiales; family Arachnopezizaceae; genus Arachnopeziza; species Arachnopeziza araneosa. Next base: position 239,905 of record QYAI01000056.1, on the reverse strand, counting down.
GGATATCACGGCATTTGGCTTCAAACCTTTGTGATTGTGGTTCGCAATCTGCTTCAGGTATGGCTTCTCAAGCTCCACGCTGGAGATATCTCCAGCCTCGAGAAGCCGATGCATGTCTTCCGAGCTATTTTTTGTTGCACTTCGCAGTGTCCGTGGTCTTGGTGCTCCTCGTAGATCCACCTCTCTACCCTCTGCTAACTCGAGTGAATATCTCTTTCATTGTCGCCAACATTGTACAATCGACATTGAACCTGAAGTATTTTATTTTGTTGCACTTCGCGGTGCCTGGGGTCTGGGCGCTCCTCGTATATTGCTATATTCACCTCCTGCTCTCTACTGACTCAAGTGAATTATCTCTTCCACCTTCGCCATCATTGGACAATCGGTTTTGAGATTGTAAAAGGTCTCAAATATCTGCACAAAGTTATTCAAGAGACCCTTCGCATCCACTCTAACTCCTCTCTCGGCCTCCCACAGCCTCATCTTTCTTATCCCGAAAACGTATTTCCAACAGTCTGCTGCAAGAGACGCGAAACAATGCCGCATGGGGTGCGCAAGGTTGGCTTCACTTAGTGGAAGCACAGGCTGCCACACTCAGCGCACTTTGGCGAGGTAATTCTATCATCTCTTCAAACGGCATACAATTTTTGGAGGTCAAGCCCACACTTTCGTTTGAAACTTGGTCAAAAACAGTACGCTTTCGAGTAGCTAAAACCAACTAATCTAGTTGAAGAACACCTCACCCGAAATCCAAAATTGTAAAATCCAGCGCGCCAAGCACCGAATTTTGATTAGTCTTGTACATCAGCCCACGAATCATCTTCAGTGATCGATCCCATTATTGAAGTAAGTCCCGTCCGTTGACTCTTCTGTGGTCATCACCACTCCTCGCGCGGCTTGCGGAGAATTGGAACTCACATCTTGCTCTGCCAGGTTGGGAGTCAGAGTTCAATAGCAGCACGAGTTCTGATAGAGTTTGCTAGGGGGACCCAATGCCATCTTTGATTCGGATTATGCTTCATAAAATATAAAGAATTATTGCTTCACGCCGTTTCTTTGGCTCATAACCTCGGCAATCCTTCGTGAGCGTGCCAACTTCCATCCCATCTCCAGTCGCGAAAATGAGAGCGCAGGAAATTACGATGTAAAGATTCCGCATCAGAGCCAAGCAAATAGAAGTCATGCAGGACTCCTTTGTGGAAATAAATCGTGAACCCGTACTCAACAATGAAGGCGAGAATGCTCATTCCAAGCCTTTGTCACTCAAGAGAGTTCTAAAAATATCTTGGGTGTTCAAAGAGTTGAAAGAATGCACGCGAGATATTTCATCGGAACACTCCTTCCCTCCACGCCCCTTTGCCACCATCTGTAACTAGTAGACTCGATCAATTCGTGTATATTACAAGACTCCATTTCACTCTCTGCTGCAGCCATCTACCATCTTACTCCTACCGTCTTCCGATACCCGCAGGCTGGCTCCTCAGCGAAGGTGATCACCTTCATCCACTTGGCACCATGCACATTTTATTGAAACAGGGCCAAAAGTGTCCACCTTACTTGCGCATCGCCTACTTTATCATATACCGCCATCGAAATCGTGCGTATATCAATGCGGAGGAGCATGTTTAGAGAGAACGGATTTACTTGCTTGGCACCGATCATGGCTACCAAGATTAGGACCAAATACAAGAACAAATAGTAGAGATATATAAAAGAGCAGGAGGAGATAGAGGAAGTTGTGCGGTAGCTTCTTCACTGCAATTATGCCAACGAGAAATGTTCGAGATGTAAGTACACCCCACCAGAGCTCGGGTTCTTTAGAATATGCAAGTTCTCTTTTGCAACAGCATTGCGAGCATCATCTTGCATCGTAAGTGGTCCGCACACGAAGACGCCCATTGTCTGTCCTATTGTCCTTGCTGCAGCGGCTTCCTCTCGAATAATCACTGGTAGACTTGGGCGACTCCGCACTTCTTTCGGTTCATCGTCTGTGCCAAACTTCCGACGTTCTCCTGTATGCTTCTCGATGGCATCTTCTCCTGCCGATGATGAACCAGATCTTCCGAGCTCTGACCCGGGTTTGGTTGGAGATTGTACAATGAGCTCGGCCTCGCCAGTCAGGTGTACCTCGACACTTAAGTCTGAGGGTATCCCTAGCGAATTGTAGTCCGATAGCATATTGTTGAAGGTTGTATGGAACCATGCTCGGGTTGCTACATCGCGTGTTGATAGTATTACACGCATTGATCGAGAGCGGTGAGGGACCCGCCACCGTGGTGGCTCATCAGAGGTCTGTTTATTCTCTTGTATTTCCTCGGCCAAGGGGTCGGGGATATCCGTCAAAGAGAGATATCGCAGGAACTGCTCAACAAAAGGCAGCATCCACCCAGCTCCTGAGCCACCAGCAACCACAACAAGACGGTCGCTCCCAAAGTATTTTTGATTGTCGATACCTCCGTAGGGACCATCCACAAACACAGGCACCTGCACGCCTGGGTGTGTCATTGCGTAATTGTACAACGTTGCTGTGAAACCTCCTTGATGGCGGAGATAGAAAGTAGTCTCAGACGATCTGTTGGGTGATGTTGATGGCAGCGAGCAGATGGTGAAAGGATGGGAGCTTAAAGCATGAATACCGAAGCTGCGGAACCGCAAGAAACAATGTTGTCCTGGTTGCCACTTGAAATTGGCTGGTATTGTGATACGCGTGAATCCATTGTCTTCAACAAAGATTTGTGCTTTCTGACCTATACCGTATTCGAAGAAGGTCCGGAGCCATGGATACGCCCAGCAAGGCACGTAAACTGCTGCTGTTGCGACAAAATAATCCCTATTAGTGTCAGACAACTCTTAAGATTAACGGTCGCTTTACGGATCATACCATGATGTAAGAGTACCGCCGCAGTGCCAGAAAAAGATCACTATGAACACGACAACCGAGAAGAAGTGTGTAGCTTTGAAAAATTCATATCCAAGATTCCTGGCGAGTAATCAGCTATCTGTTGAATGTTATTACTACAACAGGTGCTTACCGAAAAGGTTTCCAGGATGCAAACGTGAGCCATGCCTGGAATACCAGCGCAACAATACCAGTCCAATATTCGAAGATGTTGCCCACGGTGAACTGGAAAACCATGTCACCGTTTTTAATATGCCAAACAACGAATGGAAATGTGTGCATCAACGCCAGGATGAAGAAAGCGTATGCTATCCACCGGTGAAAGACCTGGAGCTTCTCATGTGCAACTCCGGTCACCAGCGTGATCCAATTCGCCTTGGTTGCGGTCGCGCTACACATGGTTAGCCTTCCTTCGCATCGTTGATGAGCTGAGCGTACAAGATGAAGGGCATACAAGCTAACGCCAGCCAGCCAGACCTGGTACCTAACGGCGGCGAGTTGCCCCAAACTGTATCCGTACCTGGCCAATAGTATGGTGATGGTGCCAAGTCCATGCCTTGAGGAGAAGTCAGTACTTGTTTCCCTCAATCAGGTGCAAGTCAACATCTAACGTACAGAAAAAGAAAGTGGTCCCCATGGCTCCCAACAACAGCACCCCAACAGGCGCAGAATTCCATCTCAGGCGTTTGATGTGAAAGCCTCGGTAAGACAAATATCGAATCGCTGCGACACCCCTTCGCCATATCAAAGGTTCAGGTCTGCGGGACCAAGCAAGCGTTTGGGTTAGGGCGTAACCGATTATGAAGATGCCAATAATGCACGTGAAAAATGCTACTGTTGGCAGCGCAAACGTCCAGTCTGCTACATACCTGGCGCATTCGTCAGTTTCACTTCGTCGCCGCTGAGTGGTATATCTAAAAGGTATAAGCTCACCAGTTATGCCATGGTTTCTTGTAATATTGGCACTGGTCAGGTTCGAGGCCTTCACAGTCGAATGCCCGGCTGGACTCGAACATGACCGGTTGATATATCCAAGCAGCCATCTTTTTGTAGCTGTTTTTATGACAATTGCTAAGCTGCGCGGATGGTTCGTTATCGCGGTCTAAGTGCTGGCGAGCGATTCGAATTATACGTCGGGTTTAAGGATAGCAGCAGCTTGGATGTTTAAGCAATATATTGCTACATGGCATCAAGAACGTTTCGGCTTTTGAGCCCCACTTCATTGGAAAAACGACGTGACAAAGAGCAGTCTGTCAAGTCCTTCTAGATACCAAAAATCTTACTCAAATTCGCGCAAATTAGGGAACATTTCCCTAAAGTTTGGTGGACACCACCAATGAAAAGATGAGATGTGCACGCATTTGAGCAAGTTTCGTCCGTGGACTTGGAGGCATCATCACCAAGCTAGGACCGAATGACTGAGAAATCGGCAGTAAGTCGGGATCGGGCATCTTGGCACACAACATAATACGAAGATCTACCTAGCTGCGGTGGTAGAGATGAAGCATCCAGATAAATGCTTTGCGCATTCTAATATTCTTTGCTCACCCAGCCAGCCATGGATATGTCAATGATGAGCTCAACAGGCTCGATGTCCATGTCCATGTCACCAACCAGCACAATATCAGGCATGCCGATGGCCAGCTCAACCAGTTCTCCGATGTCAACGTCGCCCGATGCAATGATGGGGATGGATTCCATGGCAATGACCTTCTTCACCTCCTCGGCCACGCCTCTCTACTCAATGGGCTGGACACCTGGCACCGTTGGCCAGTACGCAGGAACATGTATCTTCTTGATCGCATTTGCGGCAATCTTCAGAGCCCTTTTGGCTATTCGAGTCCATTTTTATCGGCTGTTGGCTGCTATCGATGCCCGCCGCAATGGTGCTATAGCGTATGAATCGTACCGGGAGGAGAAGTTGATTCAGCATCAATGGCGAGCAAGAGAGGCAATTTTGCTAGGATCGATTGACGTTGTGCTCGCGGGCGTGGGATATCTACTGTGCGTGCCACTCTGGAAAATAAATCACTGACAGACCTGCTAATACTGACTAAGCGTGATTGCGGTCATGACCATGAATGTTGGATACTTCCTGAGTGTGTTGGCTGGCATTTTCGTCGGGAGCGTGGTGTTTGGTCGGTTCATTGCCTACTCATCGGCACATTAAAAAGTATTTTCTAGCCTTTAGATTACCATAGGTCTTCCTATCGGTGTGTTGAGGCTCATGATACCAGCTTAGTATAGTGTTGATAGTTGCAAAAGACGGCATTCCGTGAGATGGTCAGAGGGCCTAATTATGTTTTTATATGTAGAACGTGGTGAGATATCAGTATCAAAGAGCATAGGGGCTACGCTGGTCGAAATACTTTGCTGGATGATCTATTATTAATTACAATGGATGTTGACGCGATAGGCGGTATCAAGGAGACTAGTTTTGACATCGGGCTGGATGTTTTATTAGTCGGAGCCACTTTGTTGAAAAGCTCGACGCCGACTTGTACCGCTCCTGAATGGATATTTGTGTTGTTCTTAATCATATTAGCGGTTGCTATCAAATTCAAAATACTATAGATATAGGTCCAGGAAAATTTTGTGATTTTGGAATGCGGCTGTGTTGGTGCCTGACGATTCAAGGAAGCTTTGAACGAGCGTGAACATTGGTCCTATCAAAAGAATCTCAAAGCCCACTAATGACAGTAGCCATGCACAATACGATGAAGACTGTTAGTTAAATTACGGAAGATTAAGCGACAAGGGCAAGAATGATGATAACAAAATGACCTGCTCAACTCCTTCTAAGTAGACACTATTATACAATCAACAGTGAGGACTCATAAAATGAGTGTACGACTCTTTATTAAAATGCATCTTCATTCATTTCATCAAGCTCTTTGGCACTTCGTGGTTGACAAGGTCAACCAGAGGTTCAACTCCAGATGAACCACCAAATCCAACCGCTTCTGTAGAAAGATGCCCAGAAGTTACAGTCTCTACCACGAATATGACTCAATCTCGAGCTCAAACTCAGTCTTGTGATTTTTGGCAGCTCTGATAACGACAGCCCTGACCTCGTCACATAGACCACCTGGCCCGCAAGCCACTACACCAACTCTTTCCCACCCAGCAGCAGCTTCCTCGGCAATAAGCTGCCCAAAGTCAAGTCTCGAGCCAATTCTAATGTCCTTGTCTGCAATTCCAGCGAGAGCCGGTGCTAAATCATCGTATATGCATTTGGCTGATTCCTTGAGACACCAAGCGAGCTTCACGTTCCAATGATTATGGGCAAATGGGAGGAGACCTGTGATGCCAATCCCTCCGCAAATGAGCAAGACTCGATCGCAACGAAGGATTGCCGTGCTTGAGTTGTTTGGATAAGGTCCTTCCACAAAGGTGAGCAGGCTACTATTTGCCTGCAAGTTTTTGGTCATGCCCGTTACCTTTCTGACGTACATTGTCAAGCCGGCTCCAGGATGCTGTTGCACCGTTCGGGTTTTGGTCTTGACCCTGTCTTCCTTCTCGATGTCGTGTGACAAGTCTCTGGAGGTCTGGCTATCGCTTTGCCGGCGATTGATTTGGGGGCCAAACAACAAGTGAGTTGGCAAGACCGAGAATGGATGGTTCTCCCAAAACAGTAGTGGTCGGAGGGTGGGAAAGTAGACGTAGACGTGCTTTCCGGCATCCGAGCCCCAGCGAACTGCCGGAATGTCGATGCGTACATAGTTACCGCCCAGCTCTGTAACCTTTGCGCGGCGTGGTCCCATGATGAACAGGCGCGCCACTCTTGCCAATCTATCAAAGAACCAAACCGAAGACGCGGCACAGAGGAAATAGAAGACCCCTCCAAGGAATGCGTACAGATCGTAGGCGTGATACCAGCAACCAACAATCAAGATAACAGAAAGAACAATATGAGCTATGAGCCAAATCTCGTAAAATAATATGCGGAAAGGGAGGCCACTGAAGAAAGCGAGGATAACAGTCATGACAGTAGCAGCTATTCCCCATTTCCAATAAGATTTCATAGCTTCCATTGCGTAATTACCCTCCTTCTTGTACAAAATGACAGCCAGGATAGAGTGAAGTATTGCTAGCAGGGCAAAGACTCGGGCGATCCAGCGGTGAAGCACCAGATAAGTCGAGCGTGACCAGTTGGTTAACCATTGAAAAATGTTGTTGCGTGATGCAAACAAGAGAATAAGAGGCAAAATTATATATGCAATTTCTCCAGTGCGATACATCACGTATGCAAAAATCTCGTAGTAAGAGCTAGCATACCATGCACTCGGCTGGTATGCCTTATAATTCACGCAACACAAAACAAGTGTCAGGATGCTGAACATGGCAACGTAGAGTGCTTGACCAACGGTTGGAGCATTGCCAAGGAGGAACGGCAGTGGTCGAACCGAATATGTTCCAATGGTGCTGGGCCACAGGAGATATGGTCTGATATTCCGCATGAGCCTACCGAGGATTGGAAGAGATCCAAGCCAAGTAAGCAGTATAGGAACTGCAAAGCTGATGCAGAGAATTATCACACTAGAGCTCCCATGTCAGCGGTCAAGAAACATTTCGCATGATTTTAGCCCGTGCTAGGCCGTAGATTTATCAAAATCGGTGGAGAGCCTTACCCAGAGAGGTTCTCAAACGCTGTTTCGCGATGGACGGCGTACAATACATTGTATTGCATAGCGTAGGTTGCTGGGTTGACCAGAGAAGTCTGATTCAACCAAGTGGCGTTCGCAGCCAGCGTGACATTGGGTGGTGAAGAGAGCTTTTCAAGCGCCTCTGCATAGGACCATTTTGCGGGAACAGTCTTGACACCGGCATTGGACTGCCCAGTAGCTTGGAGTTCCCAGAAGGACTCGAACTTTGAGTTGAGAATGTTGTACTTGGTGCACCCGGTCTTTATACAATAGGCCAGAGAGGTGAGGTATGCATCATTGGTAGCCCAGCACTCCGGGGTTGTCGTAAGGGTGACCATCCCAAGGGTACCACCGTCCGTGGAGCACGACACGCTCAATGTATACAGACAGCGCACACAGGCCATTGCGCATACAGGGTCATAGTCATTAGTTGGAAGGCCTGTGAGGCCCATCTGGGCGGTGACGGACGTTGCCAGAAAGCATATTGACAAGGTGGATGAAAAAGACCTCATGATCCTAGCGTGAATGGATCAGACTTCGAATTGAGGATGTTTAGAATCAAGCCGAGATGCAAGCTTGCTCGTCTTAACATTGTGTGCATGTATTGTTGATCATATATCTTTGCATGGCGACATGGTGATGCTGATGAGCAAGTCCATGGTTTGCAGTCCAACTTAGCAATATGCACGCTAGTTCGCCGACGAGATGTTTTGAGCAGATTGGAGAGCCAGATCATTGAACGTCAAGTATCAAAGTCCGCACCCGTAGTTCGGCGGTCCAACTTGGCGCTATGCACATCAGGATACAGACGAGACATTTTGAGCAAATTCGAGAGCCAGATTGAGACGCTTTTCTGCCATTTCTCGTGGTATGAGCCAGTAGAGTGGTGCTCCCTAGGATTCCAACCTCCTCCCCGCATCTGGATTGAAATATCCAAACTCTTGGATTTGCGGCCTGGTACAAAACCTCCAAACGTCTGGACCCAGCAGTTTGGGGGTTGGGTCAATGGCCAGAACTGATCGGTTTAGATTTGTGGAATCACCCCCTTTGACGGATTTAAATGCCAATAGAAGCCTGTTCCAGGTGAACGGTACAATTGCCCTTCACAGCTCGAGCTCCAACCCACTCTAGCTCAACAACAAAGAGCACGACACAGCAGGAGCAAAGACGGGTAGAAGAAGGTGTATAGCGAAGCCAGACCCCTTCTCCATCCCAAGAACAGCTTTCGATTTCCCAACGTCTTTACTTCAATCCCGTCCACCACGGACAGTCCTCACACTGCCCATCCCCTCGCCAAATCAGATCCCACCCAACCTCTGGACGCAGATGAGCTTCGTGCATTTGCCCTCTACGGCCGTGGTGGCCAGTGGTAAGACATCTGTGACCCATGCCTACGCGCATCGATGTGAGAGCGCAGGAAATTACAATACAATAATCTGGATCAGAGCCAGGCGATAGAAGCCATGCAGGACTCCTTCGTGGAAACAAGTCGTGAATTAGGCCTTGGCCATAAAGATCTCGTGGGTGCCGTTCCTGAGACTAGATTAAGCTGGGGAGTTCGAATTTCCACTCGTGCTTACATAGTGTTTGCAATCTTAGCTGTGTGTATTCCCATCGACACCAACACCAACATCAACACCAGCGCTCAACTTACCAGGCACCAACGTGACTAGATGTAGAGTTTGTGATATTGCAAATGAGTCCAACGCGATCTTGGGTTCAGTTTAGGCTTGTTTGGTTTAGGTTTGGCTAGTTTGCATAAAGGCAATTCCCGGGGCTAAAGGCAAGATTGGACTGACTTACCGGATTGGGATCGGGATCGGGATCGGCTCGGGACCGGGCTAGGGTTGGATGAGTTGGGTGACTTGGCGGGTCTAGTAGCGTTAGGGAGACAAGGGTTCAGTGTGGCTAGTTGGCGCGAGCAAGACATGTATTTGTGTCTTTCGGTATACGATTCCGGTTGTGGGTAGATGATAACTGAGGATGTTTGAGGATCTAGGACAGGAATTGAGGAGGTGTCAGAGGACTCTTTGGAGTCTGCAAGTTAGACTTTGCGCATGATGAAGCCTTTTCTGATTCTGAAGGGTAATCAAGGGAATAGAATTGAGACATGATTTGTTCATCGCTCCGTATCAATGCTACTAGATAAGTGAAAATTAGAAGACAACAATTGTTGAACAGATCTGGTCGGTCTGGATATTAATTTGACGTGGCAAAATTAAAAGAATGACAATGACAATATATGGAGAGTGTTTCCTCCTGACTGCCAACCTAGATACCCAACAAAGCAGATATAAACTCGATCAACCTCACCCTAAGAATCATCCCGATAAGCCAGATCAAATGACGGTCCAAAGTTTACCCGACTACTTCTCGTCTGCTGTCTCCTGAACTCATCATCTTCAGACCGTATCACAGAAGCCAACTCCGCTCTCTCTTCCGCGGCATCAGCTTCCACATCAGCCTCTGGTTTTGGTTCGATTTCGGAAGGTTCAGAAGGAGATTGGGATTCTTTCTTCTCCATTCCTCCCGCTGTTGCTGCACTCCTTGCTTGTTCCAAATTAACCAGTGTTGCTCTCCGTCCTTCCGCCTTGCCTCTTTCGAATGCAACTGCTGAGCTGATCCTTTCTTGGAAGGCCTTTTCTTCGGCTTCTTTGGCGAGAATAGCATAGTGGCATCGTCTGTATACGCCGAGCGCACTGCCAAACAATCCGAGAATCTCCAGGACGAAGAGAATGGGGAGTGTGTAGTGTAATTGTGGGTTACACCCTCTAGACCAGATATCGGTAAGAGTGACATACACTTCATGAGCAGGCATAGCGTAAGCCCATCTGTAGAATGCCGGACTGAGTTCGAATGGAAGAAGAATACTAGTGACATTTAAAACGACCCAACTGATCAATGCCATCGGTACGAATTGAGCGGGGATCCAGACGGTGAAGACGTCGAATGCTAGGAAATTGGCGTGAGCGAAGAGCCACAATACCATCCAACTCAAAACGAACTGAACACCGTTGACATTCCAACCTGCACGGAATGCCCAGATCATTCCTATGGTGCACAGAGAGCCGACGAAGGTGTAGGCTAGGGAGATGATATTACGGTATATGATGATGCGGTGAGGGTAGAGTTGGGCGAAGATCTTGAAGGCGGCGTATAGACCGTTGATGGTTCCTATGTAGAAGAACTCTTGGATGAGGATTAGGATTATCACCAAAGTGTTGTATATTGCTCGTGAGCCTTGCGTGGTGGGTTGAATATTGATGTCGGCTAAGATCCAGGGATTTGCGAAGACGGAGACAGCAGCAGGATTGCTGGTAGAGAGGGCACTAATGGTGTTGTTGCTAAGATAGGCAGTGCGCGCTGCTGAAGATAGTGTTTGTAGGTTTGTAGCAATAGCTGAGTCCAGGATAGCGGAGTAGCGTACTTCATTCCAGACATAAGTCAATACATCTGAACGGTTGTAGGTTGATGCAGTCAAACCACTCAACGCAGCTTCTAGTCTTGCACTGGCCCCAGGGGTGGTGTACAGCGCTGCCCAATTCTTTGCCTTACAAGTGGTGTCTCTTAAATCCTCGATCGCGTAGGCACTTGTTGGTTTTTCCTGGAGAGTAGGAAATCCCTGCCCTTCCAAAGTAGCATAAGCATGCCGGATCGCTTGTCCTACCGCCCCACCATCATAATCCACAAATAACACATTCAAATTATGAGTGTGTCCACCCTGCTGATACAAAGCGCCAAAGATGTAGGCAAAGAGGCCGAGAAAGAGTAGTTGAAGAAGACCAAAGTTGATGAATGCTGCTTTGAGAAACTTCTTTCTCATTGGCTGGAGGCGTGGCTCCATGCCATGGACACGGTCTTGATGGGCTTTGGGCCACCACCGCGATGCGAGATGAGGTCTGGCCATTTTGAAGAGACGATGGGAGGTGTCAATTCCTAAATTGGTAAAGAGAAAGAAGGTGAATTTTGAGGAGAAGATGGGTGAGATGCGGTGCGGCTCGAGATTCGGGATGCCGGGATCGATGCGGCCAGCTGACTAACCCAATTCAAGGACTGCTGGCGATTACGAGGGTGTTGGTCGGAGCTAATGCCACTCATACATGAACAAACGCCACGGAAACTTTCTTTGACGTCAAGGCGAAGGAAACAAGCCTTTCATACATAAACCCCGCTCCGCAGACGCCTAGCTACTTAAAATAAGGAACGAGAGCGGATAGGTGGTTGGTTCCGATCTTTGCGCGAGGAAATGTTTGAGTTGCAACGCGAGATCCTTTTGTTCGGAAACTACCTATTCTTATATGAGCTCTACGTCGTCATTTTGCTAACTGACTAATTCCAAGATTCTTGCTAAGCAGATTCAAGGCAGGGAACACCTTGAGCAAATAATTGCAGAAAGCTTTTGCTTCTCCTCGGACTTTTTCTTCCTCCTAACTAGATCAGCAATCACTTGTGCGTACTATCCCATCTCCTGATACCGCACAACACAATTTAAATGCTACATCTCATTGCAGATGGCAAACGTCGGACCGAACAAAGATGTACAACGATAAAAATCCAGTTTCATTCCCCATTCACTCAATTTTAGTTATGACAAGGATCGACTTATCGATGGATGATGCAACGCAATGCGACGTACAACACATGATAGAGAAAGAAAAATACAACGAAAATGAGCAACATAGTAATGAGAGAAATGCGCTATGAAGAAGGAAACATGTGTGTGCGTCTTGTTACATGATTAGTTATCTCATCCCACGTCACCTCTACCCTTCCCAACTACAGTCTCATAGGTTCAACCTGCTCGATTCAATCTTTACCTTGAGCTCCAAACTCTTCGACGAATCGACCACCTAAACTCCATTTCCATTTGTGATGACTCCTTCAGCTGGACTGGTTGGTCCTTGGGGTCTCTTCGATCTCAATGTAAGTGGAAATGGATATTCCTCTGGATCTTCTTCCTCACTATGATTCACAATTAGCTTATTTCTTATCGCTTCCTTTGATCGAAGAACTCACGGCAATTTCCAAGCGACATAATCTTCCGTGCTCAACCCTTCTCTGCCTTCTTGCAGACTAGCAAAATCACCTGGTGTCATCATGCCACTTCTATCTCTAGGAGAACCGGGCACACTGAAAGGTCTCGATATCTTCTGCTCAATGCCAGGAATGAAATCGTCTTCCTCATCATCACTGAAACTGGCTGGGTATGCCCTTCTCAATGCAAGTTGTCTTGCCTTGACGTATTCCATTCCCATTCGCTTCCAGTCTAATAGGTCAGAGAGACGTTCCGTTCGGTTACGTTGGTTGATACGTTGTCTTCGAGATTTCCCTGCAAAGTCGAACATGTATGACGTGAGTTGATTGACCGAGTCATCAACACCCTTCATACGACGATCCACGATATAAATTCCGTAGTCAGTGGAATTCTCGATCAATTCCTCCATGTAGCAACCAAACCCGGAGAGGTTGGTAGTGATTGATGGAACACCCATCACCGTACATTCTGCTGGTGTGTAACCCCATGGTTCGTAGTAGGAAGAGAAGACACCAAGATGAGTACCCCGGACAAACTCATCGTAATCCATTGGAAGGACGGGATTGGCAGAGTTCAAGAACTCGGGATGGAAAACGATCTTGACACGGTCTGTAGGGTGGTTGAAGAGTTGAACCCGTCGAATCTGGTTGAGAATTGGATCCTCGCTATCATTTGCCATATTGTGTGTAACAATTGGGGGAAGGCCATTCCGTTTCATAGCAAACAGCCGTCTGCGAAGAAGGATCCGGTCTTGGCTCGTAATCAGATCTTTCTCATCAGGCATTGGGTCTCCGTCGTGCCACTTGAGAGCTCTCTCGAATATTCTTTTTCCAACACCACGCTCAATCACATCCACAGTATCACGTAATGATTTGATAACTGCTTGTCCTTTCAGTGCCTCTACTGTTAGAGATTGTGTCTGTGCTGGCATAATGATGAATGCAACGACAGTCATTTTCGATCCAGCAGACTTCAGTCGATGGTTCAATCGTGCAAGGGACTCAATGAACATGTCAACACCCTTATTCCGGTATTCATATCGACCTGCAGTGAAGAAATAGAGAGTATTTTCCGGGTCGAAATCATTGTGTCCATAAAAGTGGCCTCGAACAAAATCGTGAATCTTCTCTTTGGCTTGCTGATGTAGATTTTGGAATTCGTGCATGGCGGAGAATTTGGTAACATTGAGACCATTGGGAAGCACGCCATCTGGCTTTCGTTTTAGAAGATGTTCCGATTCGTATGCTGTAATGTGAGAAACAGTGGTAAAAACATCGCAAGAATGTGTTGCCGCACGTTCAATGCAGTATCTGTGGTAGATTCCACGAGCTCCAGCTTCCGCATCCACATCGAAGAATTGCAGGTTATTGTAAAAATCGACCGAACCGGCGCAAAGATATCGCCCAAGGAGGGTTGCATGAGTCGTGAAAATTGTGGTAACATCGATCCTGCGCTTTTTGCAGAGCGGAAGAGCTACACCAGATAACCATTCGTGAAAGTGTGCAATGACAGCTTTGGTTTTCTCGTGTGCCACAAACTATTTCGTGTTAGTTAGGTGGATTAAGTGGAATGATAGACCTACCTCTCCCAAGAACCAAGCAACAAGATATCCAAAAACCACAGCTTCATTCGTCTCGTCATCTCCAGGCGGGCAAGGAATCGAAGCTGTATTCCATAAATCCGCCTTCCACTCGTCTAGAAACCTGTATGCGCTCTTCGTATCGATCAGGAGGACTCTAGGAGCACCTTCAATCAACCATCTTCCATATACCATCCCGATTCCTCTTTCCTCCATTGCAGCGATGGTTTGGGCGAGCTGCGGATTTGTAGGGGTTAGAGCTTCGACTTCCACAGCAGCCTGTAAGTATTAGCAGGTGTCGCGAACATGATTCCAACTGCAAACCTACCGATTGCTTATTGAGAGGCCCAATGAGGGTGTAACGATCGCCATATTCGGCAGTGGTAACTGGCGCCTTGGATTTAATAACGGAGTAAATTCCACCCACTTTTCTTTTGTCAGTCTGGGGTATTGTAACGGTTCTGGTGTAACTTACCTCGGTTGGCAACCTCAGTGGCTATCTCAAAAAGATAGTGGTTCTTGATATCCCGATTTATTTCAGCCATCTCTGCGACTTTTCAATCTGCGTTGTGCGATTTTCTGTTTTGTGATCAGAGGTTAGAGCAGTCGAGAAACTAAGATGACGGATAGGGTGATCGGATCGTCAAATTCGCGATTGAATTCTAGAGGCAAGAGCTCTGCAAATTTGAGAAGGGAGAAGTCGTAGTGATGTAAACGGCCGCGGGAAGAGGGTAGAGGACGTTTTTAGGTCAGGGAAGAAGCTCTGACGATCTCGTGAAGCTCTTCCCGCATGATCAGTCGGCGCATTCCAATGCAAGTCTGGGGACAGGTGACGGAAAGGGAAACGGCTTACAGAGTCAATTGACGCTCAGCAAGATGGAAGAGAGCAGCCTTTCTTGCTTCCAGACAATGCTTCTTGTTCCTCCAACAAGGATTGCGAGGATTTCTTATAGGAAGAAGAGGGAGAAAAGATCTGGAGGTCGAAGCTTTGAGCTCAGCAGCAATTCTCTCGCCTTTTCCTCCTACGGAAGGGGTTGGCTTACCTAGTGGGGATCGCTTAGGCGGGTTGGGTTTTTTCATTCGCTGAAACGGGGGGCAGTGGCCGCTAATATTGGTGTACTATGACGTTCAGCTGGGCTGGTCTGGCTCGCCATTTGCTGCACAACGACCAGGAAAAAAATTAATTCAACGGCCAATGCAGCGCAGCGCGGGGTTTGGATGGAGGGGACCTGCAATCTATCGCGATAGGCACTTCTTCCCACTGAGCATTTTCAACAAATCTTCCGCCTCGTCGCGCACTCTCCAGACCACCACGGTTTCCCCATGGAGAGGCTAGGATGCGCTGCAGTTGTTCAGTAGTAAACACAAGTTAACTATCCGCCCATTCCCACTTTTCCAGTAGTGAAGCTGATCCTGGCGAGCCTGCCCTGCCCTGCCCTGCCCTGCCCTGCCCTGCCCTGCCCTGGAAACGGCTCTAGATCACATGTTCTTAGAGCTCCCGCCACCAACTTAATCTCCACGCCGGTTTCATCCACCGTGCAAGTCCCATCATCCCCAAAAGGGAAAATCTTTCACATCGCTACCACAACCCAGATCCATTCGCTATCGCACGTCAACTCGTACCCAACATTGCAAACTGATAACGCGGCCTAAAGATATTGCCGCGCCACTGGTTGAGATGTCGTTGAGCTCCCCTCCCTGTCAAGTGCTGCATTTTGGCGAATATTGCCACGGCGGCCCGACATCTCACGATGCTCACCTCACCCACCACTTGAACGACAAGACTATTGATAGATCCGGCATTCCGATTTGGAATAGGTCAGGCAGAATGAGAAACAAGCCTTCAAAAGCCACGAGAAAATCTTTTTCGGTCTTGACTGATAGGCGCTCAGTTTCTTCGCCCCGGTGTCCCTCCTTAGTTACTAGCTAGTAGGTACCCGCTTCAATACGCAAGACTTGCTCGGAGTTGTTATTTACCATGCTACTTTCCTAAATCTCCTCGTCTTTCTTTCTCAACCGACTCAAGGACATGTTGCAGTCCTGGAAGATTAAGCGTACCTATTTCGATCGTTCCTCGACAAGAACTTTTGGTTCGAGCAAGATACGCATATCCAATGCCGGCGATGTATTTGCGTTTCGTGATATATCCAGTCATGCCTTGTCAAGTATAGCTTCTCTGGATTTTCTCAGTGTTCGAATGTGCACACATCTAATATTCAGAGAGTTATTTTTGCTATTGATAGGTATGAGTGTACTTACAAGGTCTCAGGTCTCGAAATACGTGCTTCCTGTGTTCAAGTTTAGCACTGGATGCAAGGTGAATTAATCATTGAGAACCTATTTCCATAACTCCCTTTGTAGCATTGATTTAGCATCAAGTAAAGTAAAGCAATACGGGCATTTAGTGGTTGGTGATTCATCCGAAATTTTTGGGATGGGTGGAACTCGCAAAACATACTTTCCACCCTTAGTCGAGGACACGTACTCAGTCCGCGGTCGCCCAGAGAATGTCGCCGCGTCGTTCAAGTCTGACTTTGCAACCGTTGAGAAACTTTGCTTGGTGCCCTGAGATGGCTTAGATATCTCTGATCTTGGTACAGTCTTCTTGGGAAGCTGTTTGGTTGAGATGGGATCAGGAACAGGTACGGGTCTCGGTCGGACCGGCTCATCGGGCAGCTTGGTCGTAGATGGTTGAGCTGGATGTGTATGCCAGAAGTCAAGCTGTTCTCGACGCCTCGCATTTGCCGTTGCAAGCCTGCTGCAAAATAGCCTGCTGTGTGATGCTGGGTATCCTCAGTCTTGTCTTTGACAGCGGGCAAAGCCCTTTTTTGCTGATTGATCCAGAATCCTGTCTTCTCAGTGATATGGGCGAGATCCCAAGGCAAGAACGGAGACTCGGTTTCAGCAGCTATTTTTCTAGATGCAGAGCGTAGATATTTACCAGATATCGTCGGGCGACGTAGCAGGGTAGAGACTTGGAATAGTGACTGCATGTGATCGACGATAATGGCTAGGAGATGTAAAATTCGTTGCGTCTTGCTGGGAATATTGCTTCCAGTTTGGCTATTTCCAGCATCTGACTCAGAACTGACTGAAGATTCTTCATCCGAAAGCCATTCTTGCCCTTCTTGAAATTTCCCTTCATTTGGAACTGCAGGAGCCTCCACAAGAGCAATACCTACATTTCCATGAGCACCTGAGAGGTTTTTGGAGAGAATGAAAGAAATCAAGAGCTATATCGTACAGAGATTTAAATCCTCATTAAGATTTCCAAGCACTTCATCAATTATTGATGTTGTTTTTGGATCAGTTCTGAGAATATCATCCAAAGACCCTCGTCCAGTCCGATCAGCCCCCGAGTCACCTCCCCAGACTCCGAAGCGGCCATATTCATCATTGAACTTGGAGAGGGAAATGGGTCCGTAAGCGAACAGAGCAAGATAGAGCCGCTTGAAGGAGCTAGAGCAATGTTGGAAAGAATTCGCGAGAGGGCTGTCGGTAGATGTGACTTCATCATCCCTTGGAGGTGGTACAGTAACAACGACGACGACGACGAAAGACAGGCGAGGTCGAATGTCTCTCGTGACTGCTCCCAAAATTACCACCGAACGGCGAGAATCGGGAAGGGAGTTTGAAGAAGATGAAATATGGGCTGAAAGTTCAGAGGTCACCGCAGAGCAGGCAGCCGTGTATTTGAACAAGAAAGAGACAGAAGATGACAGTCTCCAGCGCTCACTTGAGTCGATGCAAAATGAAGTATCGAGACTCACTGAAGTTAACAAGGGACTGGCCGCAACAAACGCTGAACTTACCGAAGAAAACCACCAACTCAGTCGCACTGTGACGAAATCGAGTCATGAAATTCAAGAACCGAAGAAAACAATGAAGCAGATCCACGACGAAAATCAAGCTTTAGGTGTAGTGATAGAAGAGAGGATACGCGAGCACGCTGTTGAAAGCGACGAACTTCGCAAGAAGATCTCATTTCTCACTGAGAATCTCGAGATGAAACACGAGACTCAAGTTATCGCGGGAAAGAAAGACAAGTTCACAGATGAGACACGTAAGACTATCAAAAGCAATGAGCACGACCATTCTTGCCGTGATAGATGGGGATATGAGCCTCACCATCCCAGTTGATTCTGAAGAAGATTCAGACCTAGCAACCCTAAAATCGTACATCAATGTCATGTTAGCAGATCTGCAACATGTCTATGAAGAAGTGGTGTCCATCACCGCAGAACTAGGAGTAGGTCCCTCTCTCAAAAAGACATCAACCCTGGATCCAGAAATCAATTCGCATAAGTGGAACTATTTGATAGATAATGGTACGTCCATCTTAGTTACTTAATGAACAAAGACTTATCAGGTTGTTGTTGTAGTGAAGGAAATGGCAGGAGCCATGGAAATGCAAAACTGGTGGATGAGAAAATCCATTCATGCGGTAACACAAGGCGACTTCAGTCAAAAAATTACGGAAGAGGCTAGTGGAGAGTTTTTGTTTATCAAAGAGCTTACCAATCAAATGAATGACGAGCTAATGAAAATAGTCACCGAGGTCGTAAAAGTTGGTAACTGTGTGGCAGTTGAAGGTTTACTTGAAGAACGTATTGATATAGGCCAATTGAAAGGACACTGGCAGACATTGGCTAACACCGCCAGCGCCATGGCGGAAGGTATGTATTCTCAACGCATAATCCTATTTCACTCAAGAAATTTCATCACCCATTGCCTTTTAAGTCCTTAGGTTTCGCCAAAAATTTCTATATATTGTATTTTATACACAAAAGTTGCACCGTTGATCCCCTTCTCTAGCTTTGTCAGACCAGACACACAGTATGCCCAACATAGCGAAGTCAGTAAAGGAGGGAGAAATTCAGGATTTAAAAATGATGAAGATGGGGTGTGGTGAGATTGATAAAATGCAAAGGCGTATCAATGAAATGTTGGACGATTTACGCAACAATTGGACTCGGGGTCTAGGGCTGGCGAAGTAGGAAAAGAAGATGGCGACAAAATATCGCAACAGGAGAGGCTGCAACGCATCTGGACAATCTTGCAGAGCAACATCTGATTCTGGCCCGGACATTCTGCCACTGTTCCCGAGAGAATCTGCTAGGAATTAGTTCTGTCTTCAACTGATATCTCCCTTTTCGGTTTATATCATCAAAAATCCCAGGTCTAAGATCGCCGTGGAGAAGGGTTGGGAAGAAGAGCTCATAATTCAGGCTCCTCTTGCGCTTGCTGAAGTCACAATGGACGTGTCAAGAAGTAGTGGGTACCGAAAAAAGATATTATGGATGTGGAACGCGTGACAGGATTAAGCAGCTCGATCGTCCTACATCCAAAGACGATAATTCCATGAAACTCCTGGTTTGGGAATGGAAAATATACACGAACACCGCTTTGAACTTAGTTTGCCGTAAGATTGAGCAAAGAGCCAACACGAAACTTCAAGTACGTCGAGCGATTGGGCTTCTTCGACGACGTCGCTGTGCATATATTGTGGTGAGAACTTAGGAACAATTTCGTTTGAGGCAGGGAGCCATGGAGCTGAAAATGTCATGCTACTTTCTGGCGGCTACGAACGTGTGGTATTCTTGATAGTTTCTTAGATTAATGGAAATCTATCGAAACTTTCGAGGAGGAGCTGCCAAGGAAATATTCTTTAAACTCAAGCTGGAACTGAGTCCAGATCTTCCTTGAAAACGTGACGAAGAAATTAAAGAAGGGTCTTACAATCTATCTATTCTCTGTACGAGGTGTCGCACTCATCCGAGCTCACTGTCGGAAACGCTTTTAATTGTCGCATGTTAAACTTGACATTGAAAGCAAATCTGAAGAGAAAGTCTTCAGCAATGTAAAATAAGTAGTAATTTAGTACTTACAAATTTTTATATACAAGTGTAATAGATATCTATTTGACCATTTAAAATATAGAAGCTACGAAATATTACGTCCCTGGGGGTGGTGTGTAGACATTGACCGCCCACAGAGTCTGACCGTGCCCCATTTTAAGATTTTCAATACAGAAAAAACTCAGCTTCTCAATTTGAATCTGCAAGGAATTCTATAATATATATTATTATCTTCACTGCTAAATGTCAGACCATTTTTGCAACCTCATCACTGTCAAATTGATGTCCTCCGAATCTGTCGAACCTTGAGCGAGTTGCTAGGCAACCATTTTTAGCAACTTTACCCGCTAGGAAAGAGGAAGTACCCCCCTCGAAATAATATATACGATTCACCCTATGAAACCTCGTTGCAGACACGCACAGATATTTACCATCCATTCAAATCTCTCGAATCGTGTTGCCTAGACATTTGCAAACCAACAAAAATCTTCTCGTCTCTCTTGGCACCTTCCGTGCTAGGTGGATTGTAGAGAAGAAACCCTTTTGCGACCGAAGTCATCAATGCGAATACATGGGATTTATGAAACGTTACTGTAGAAACAATAGAACACAGCATATATTTGTCATCCCACGCAATCTACTCGAATTTTGCTGCCTGGATGATCACAAATTGATAAAAAGGATTCAATCCAGAACTCGATTCTCTACATCTCCAATTCTCACTCCAGTTTAAAACCAATCATATCTGAACTCGATTCATTACTTAACCCGCATTCATCTCAAGATGGTCTC
This sequence comes from Arachnopeziza araneosa, assembly GCA_003988855.1. NCBI lineage: Eukaryota > Fungi > Ascomycota > Leotiomycetes > Helotiales > Arachnopezizaceae > Arachnopeziza > Arachnopeziza araneosa. The sequence goes on along the minus strand of QYAI01000056.1, from coordinate 219,096 downwards.
GCCCGACATTGACGAAATGATCGCGTCCCAAACACTTGCTCACAATATCATAACCAGCCACAACACGCCTTCCGCCCTCCTCACCGCGGATCAACTCGCCCTCCTCCAATCCTACATTCTCTCACCAGACTCGGTGAATCTCCCAGCGTCAACCAGCGCCTCGGACCTCGCAAACTACATCATCACCACCCAAACCTCCGCCATCCCCGCACTCAGCACCGCCGACCGCGACCTCCTGAAATCCTTCTTCCTCAGCCGAGAAGTCGATATCACGAATGGCGCTGGGCCCATGATTCGTTCCCATACCCTCGCGTACAACATCATTCTCCGCCCACATGAGATTTTTGATGACCGAGAATTGGGGACTCTGAGGGAATTCTGTTTGAAGAACATGGAAGTTGAGAAGGGGTGGGAGGCCAGGGAAGGCAGTCTAGCTGGCTATTGTGCCGTGAACCACGGGACTGAGAAGGCTCCATTGAGTGATCAGGACGTGGAGTTTTTGAAGCAATGGTTTGAGAAGGGAGGACCAATTCCTGCTGATGTTTGAATATTACGGAGTCGAAGACTGGTTCTTCTTCATCTGTTATGTAACGGCTTGGATTCTGATAACTCTTTATGATGATTAACTTTGAGATAGTTCAGTGTATCTGTCCCTGCGTACTGCCTTACCGAGAAGAAGAATAGGTACTTGAATTTCAAACAGCTCAACCTCCGTGCACATATCAATCTTCCCTTTATTTATTTGTGAGTGCGTATTCTTAACGCTGCTAAATATCGTGATCCTTCTTACTTTAAGATAATATTCATATCGTCGCGAGTATTGCGACCATGTCTAAGGCAGGTGATGGATCGTGCGGGGCATGACTTGGAGAAGATCCATCAAAATCCAAGAGAGCACCAGGCTCTATAAAAGACTAACGGACTGTCATTATAGAACGGGTGTGCTGAACCAAGCATGGTATCGCGGATACTGCTCTTCTCCTATTCGCAGGATTTCTTAATCCGGCGGTTGGTCACCTAGCGAGGCTGTGCAAAAACTCGAAGTCCATAATCTCACCAATGCTCTGCGACGCACGTTATAACTTCAACTAAGATTCCCTTCTGAGTGCTCGACCTCATAGGCATTTAATGAATCTGCGGGTGACCATATACCATGTGTCTTTGGTTCCAGCGCACAGCATACGATTCCGGGATGTCGTGACCCCGCAGCCTCGTTCCCAGCCTTATATACGATAGCAATGTCTTTTGGATTCTCAGTTGGCGATTTCAATGCAGTGGGGTCACTAATCGCAGATATTGTCAGCAGTCTTCGAGAAGCAGGTGGTTCGAAATCCGAATACCAAGAGATTCTCTGTGAGCTCGAGGGGGTTGAGAAGGGTTTTAGATAGGATTCCTATGTCATTAGATCAGAGAGTGAGAAGGTAACTATCGAGGTTTGGTAGACATCTGCTGACATAATCCAACACTAGTCTACTTTGGAATCTTTGGGCAAGACGTCATTAAGAGTACATAGGTACGTAGATGAACAACATTGTGAGCAGTTCGAAGCAGAGACTCTCTGTGCAAAACTCACCACGTGGATGCATGTTGACTGCAGCAAGCGAGCTTATTTCACTAATCATTGCTTTCTATTTTTTTACCGCGGTGGGTAATGCTTCTTGCTGAGAAATCCGGAATTGGGGAGCAGCAATCTACCCCACATTGCATTGCTAGTGCTAAACTCCCCTTCTCTCAAGGTAAGAGTACTTTCCTGACATCATATACATTTTGCAGATTTTGTTCCTCTGTTCCTCAGAAGCCGAGACTATGCCCCCTCAACCTGACCTCCCAGATCCTGCCCACCACAACGTGGATAGCATGCTCTCTCGGAAGTTCGGGCGCGAAATCGCAAACTATTTCTCCGGCTCACCCCTCAATCGTATCTCCTTCAAGCGCAGCGATCACGCCTTCATCTCTTCTGCCTTTACGCATCCATCGACCGCCTTCCTCCTACTCGACAACCTCGCTCCATTAGCTCATGATCCGGGTCATTTAGCTTATGCGACGCATAGCGACGTGCAGTCTCTCATTGGGGAAAACCCCTTCGAGAAGACTGAAGAAGAGATAATTCGGGAATATAATTCTTTGGTAACATTACCGCTGGTCTTGTTTCTGGGTTTGGATGAGAACAAGAAGGAGGGATTTGAAAATGGCATATACAAAGGAACGCCGTATTTCGCGATTGATATTACGCCAAAAGGGACTCTCGAGAAAGAGGCAAATGGGGTGATTGAAGCAATGAAGAAGAAAGGTTTGATATTCGCAGAGGGAAGACTAAATACTACCCTCAACGCACCGGAAGGTATATTCTAAGATAACCATATGTGGCGAGACAAAGCTGACATATTGTAGCGGCTATATATGCACATGCACGCGCTCTTGTTGATTGGAATGCTCGCAACCCCTTCTGCGCCGGCTGCGGCCAACCCACGCTGTCTATCAATGCAGGCACGAAGCGAGTCTGCCCGCCTACTGACTATGCATCTCTTTCAAACACTCAAGCCGCCAGCGCTGTCTTGGAAAAGCCTCGCGAACGAGCTGCCTGCGTAACTCGCAAAGGAGTATCCAACCTGTCTTTCCCTCGAACAGATCCTACAGTCATTATGGCTGTTGTCTCTCATGATGCAAAGCGAATCTTGCTCGGTAGATCCAAGCGGTTCCCTCCACACTGGTACTCCACCCTTGCAGGGTTCTGCGAGCCAGCTGAAAGTGTGGAGGAAGCTGTTAGGAGAGAAGTGTGGGAAGAGTCAGGAGTGCAGCTTGGGAGAGTTGTTATTCATTCTACGCAGCCTTGGCCATATCCTGCGAATTTGATGATTGGAGCGATTGCACAGGCATTACCAGATGGTGAAAAGATTCATTTGGAACATGATCCTGAGTTGGAAGATGCGAAGTGGGTTTCTGTGGATGAAGTTAGAGAGGCCTTGGAGGTGGGAACGAGTGGACTGGGTGAGCCTCCCGGAGCAGGGTATAAGGAGGGAGGATTGAGACTACCGCCTAAAACTGCTATTGCCAATCAATTATTGTCAGCAGTGGTGAATGGATTCCTTGGAGAGAGCCCAAAGATCTAATAGCATATATAGAAGTGGAACATATAGAGCTGTAGACATAGATGATTGTTAAATCGAGATATAATCCAAAACCTGTAGTCGTCCTGTTCTTGCACTCAAAATTGGAGTTTCGATTAGGTAAAGTCAAATAAGTGACAGCTGCTACTAATACAAACGTTTTTGTTTCATCAAACTTCAGAGTACTAGGGACTTCTCTACGCTCTTCTATGAGTTCCCTTTGGCTTACCTAGTAGATAGAGAGGTCGCTCATACTTCAGTTCTATGTTTAGTTGATCGAATTGAGGGGACAAGAGATTGAATGCTCAAAGAGGAGACTTGTAACAAGGTGGAAAGAATGAGGTCGGTTTAAATGTTGTTCAGCCTCGCGAACCCCTGAACCCGAAAATCCCAGCCGCGCCTTCGCTTCGCGATTTCCAAAAACGCCAGCTATCAATTCCTTATTCACAACTTCATCTGTCACGCAATCTGCACAAGATGAAGCTCTCGACGCTATCCCTTGGCCTTCTAGCCCCTCTCGCCTCTGCGACCGCGCTGACGTACAAGTTGGGCGCGAATGAGAAGGCGTGCTTTTACTCCGCCGTTGAGAATAAGGGTGCGAAGATTGCGTTCTATTTCGCTGTACGTCTCCCCCATCCCGAATTCTACGCTGATCCGATTGTAATTTCAACGAATGAAATAAATAAGCGACTGACAGCTGTATCTTGGATTAGGTTCAAGCAGGTGGTTCTTTCGATGTCGATTATGAAGTTACAGGCCCTGACGAGAAGATCATCTTGGATGGACAAAAGGAAAGACAAGGCGACTTTGTGTTTACTGCTTCCGAGTCAGGAGATTACAAATTCTGCTTCAACAATCAAATGAGTACATATACAGACAAATTCGTCGACTTTGAAATCGCCGTACGCTTCCATAGTCTACTTTGTCGTCTTTGCTAATTATAGACAGGTTGAGAACGAACAACGAGCATCAATTCCCTCTAAGCAAGGCACTACTCCTGAACAAACCACTGTTCTAGAAGAATCCATTTTCAAGATCTCGGGCCAGTTTTCAACGATCACTAGAAATCAGAAATATTTCCGTACCAGAGAGAACCGAAACTTCAGCACAGTTAGAAGTACAGAGAGGAGAATCTTCAACTTTAGCGTTATTGAGAGCTTGATGATGGTTTGCATGGCAGGACTACAGGTGTTTATTGTGCGGTTCTTCTTCCAGGTATGTGTATATTCAAGATAATTGGGTAAGAGAAGAGCTAATAAGGAAATAGGGAGCGAGAAAGGGATACGTGTAAAGCAGAAGAGTTTAAATGGATAGGGTGAAGGGAAGAATGCATCTTGGAGCTACCTTGGTTTGGGATCAAATGGGCGGAACGGCTGCATGAAGGAGTCCGATATACTGTACTTTTAATCAGCTCTATGATCTAGGGAATTGATATAATTCTTTTTCCCTTGAGTGATCTACAATATCACCAAACATAATTTCCAAAATTTCAAGAGTTCAGCTAAGGTTAATTTATTTAATTTCATTTAATTCGTCTCATGCGCTACAGCTTGCACAGTCAGACACAAAAACCACTTGGTAAACCAGGCGCGATATTGATCTAGTCCCAATTCGGTTAGATTTCCGAGGCTTCAAAAATCGCGATGAACCTCGATTGAAGCCTCAAAGTTTGAAGACGTCCCTCCACCTGCAGCAACACCTTCAACATGACTTCGATAGCGGCAGGTCTCGCCAGAGCGCTTCCAACACCGAAATATACCGGAGAGGAAGAGGATATCCCACAACATGCGCAACAACGAGGCCCAAGAATACTTGCAGCTGGCGCGCTGAATGACTCTCAAATCGTTTTAAAGGTCAGTCATTCTCTGCGGGTACACTCAGAAGATAATACTAATACCAGGCTTCAGAAGTCTGGTCCTCCAGCATACGGCAATCGCGCAGGATGGCGGCCCCGAGGACAGGAGGACTTTGGTGATGGTGGAGCCTTCCCAGAAATCCCAGTTGCCCAATACCCTCTCGACATGGGGCGTAAATCCCAATCTACATCTACCGCTCTCGCAGTTCAAGTTGATGCCGAAGGAAAAGTGAAATATGATGCCATAGCTCGGCAAGGACATAACGACAAAAGAATTGTACACACCTCATTTAAAGACCTAATTCCTCTGCGCCAACGCGCCGATGCTGGAGATATCAACCTTGACAGGCCCTCTGAGGAAGAGGTTGCAGCTACTACACAGAAAACGAAGGATGCCCTGGCGAAACTGGTATCTGGGGCGGTGGCAGCTCAGAAACCAAAAAATGTTAATGTGGGAAACAGGAGGGAACCTACATTTGTTAGATATACGCCTGCAAATCAGATGGGAGATAATACAAGAAAAAATGATCGTATCATGAAGATTGTGGAGAGGCAGCACGACCCAATGGAACCACCAAAGTTTAAGCATAAGAAGATTCCTCGAGGGCCACCCAGCCCTCCACCACCAGTTATGCATTCACCACCGCGAAAACTGACGGCTGAGGATCAAGAGGCATGGAAGATTCCGCCGCCCGTGTCAAATTGGAAGAATCCAAAGGGTTATACGGTGCCGTTGGATAAGCGATTAGCAGCTGATGGGAGAGGATTACAAGACGTTACGATTAATGATAAATTTGCCAGTTTTGCGGAAGCATTGTTTACGGCTGATAGACATGCGAGGGAAGAAGTTAAACAGCGAGCATTGATGCAGCAGCGGTTAGCAGAGAAGGAAAAGGCACAAAAAGAAGATCATCTCCGGATGCTAGCTCAGAAAGCAAGGGAAGAAAGAGCAGGTGCTGGACGAAGGAATTCGAGATCGTCACGATCTCGGTCAGGATCATACTCGGATTCAGCTTCAGGGGAAGATTCAGGGGAAGATGAGATCCGAGAAAGAGAAAACGCACGCGCTGAGAAACGTAGAGATGAGGAACGGAAACTTCGTCAATCTCGTATGGGCAAAGAAAGACTCGTTCAGCATCTTGCCCGAGAACAGAACCGCGACATTTCCGAGAAGGTGGCATTAGGTCTTGCTAAACCTACTCAATCTTCAGAAGGCATGTTTGATTCCAGACTATTCAACAGAACATCCGGCTTTGATTCAGGCTTCAATGAGGACCAAGCATATGATAAACCTCTGTTTGCTGCCCAAGACGCTATTTCGAGTATTTATCGCCCGAGGCAAAATATGGACGATGGTGATGATGATGAAGCGGCTGAGGCCGAGATGGGAAAGATTCAGAAAAGTCAGAGGTTTGGTGAGGCGCTTGGCAAGGGGACCTTTCAGGGGAGTGGAGATGTAGAAGTGAGTTCCCATATTTATTAAGACTTTCAGAAAGGACTAGGCTAATGAGCTGGTGTATAGGCGCGTGAAGGACCAGTTCAGTTTGAGAAAGACACAGGAGATGTGTTTAACGTGGATGAGTTCCTTAGTAAAGTTGGTGAGGGGGGAGGAAGTGGGAAGAGAGGCTACGGATTACAGAAAGACGATGAAGAAGGGAGAGATAGGAAGAGAGCTAGAGTTGATGATGATGACGAGTAGTCTTTAGGTGGTCATGATGGTTTCCTACCGCACCAACAAATGGTAGCGTCTGTAATGTTCTGTATATTGAGATGGAGTCGGTGCATATCATGGCATGGAAGTGGCGTTGAGAAAATAGCAAACCTGACTGCTTTGTTTCTTCCACACTGTGCTCTCGTAGATAGAGTGCTTTCTAGGAACTCGACGCTTGTTACCGAGCCTCACGGATACCGTCCCTCGAATCAAGACAAACATATCCACAATCAGAGCACGTTCGACCCTATGGATAATTCTTAGCATGAATTTATGCATCTTCATAGACGTCACATGGACACTAGTATTCCCTCCTGCGAGCTAGGTGCACAGCACATATAGTACAGTTCACGCATGTATCCACTCCATCTCCTGTCTTCTCCCTCTAATTAGTCGATTCCCCCCCCTCTCTTCTTCCCCATCCTCCCTTCCCCATCCTCCGTCCCTGACCCATGAATTTCATTCCCCGCTGATGAGATATATGCCTCTCCCAATAATGATCTGTTCTATGACCGCACCAGAACGCCCAACCCGCTGAAGGCCAAAAAACCCAAAAAAAACATCCCCCAAAAAAAAGAGAATGAAGTGGCGCTCTGGGTGAGATGAGGGTCTAGGAGGCCGAGTAGACGTTGAATGCGCCGAACTCCCAGTAGGAGTCGGTGAAGGCCGTGTTGTTGTTGGCGACGAAGTTGACGCAGGTTCCGGGACCTGGGGTGGTGGTTAGGATGGGAAGGGTGGAGAGGGAGAGGGAGAGGGAGAGGGGGATGGATGGATGGGATGCTTACAGTTCTGTGAGTAGATGTCCGCCTGCCCCGCCCACATGCCGCAGAGATCAATGTCCGCGATGATGCTCTGGTTCTTGAAGTGCGTCTCGATATCACACTTGGTGTTGGGGAAATCGGCCGTGGCTTCGGGCCAGGTGCTCGGGTCGGGCGAGCCGCTCGAGACGTCGCCTGGGACGCTCGCGCGTGGGAACTGCCACATGCGGATCCCGGCCTGGCGCAGCTCGAGGGCCAGGATTCCTCCGCCGGCGGCGTTGAAACTCTCACCAAAGGTCGAGGCATCGGTCGAAGCGTCGACGCCGCAGCCGGCATTGTCGTTGGTGGTGTTCACGCAGGACGTCGCGAGGGATTTGCCCGCCTCCTTCCGCTTGACGCCGCCCATGGTGCAGCCGGACGACGTGTGCAGCGTCATCTGGTTGTTGGTGCTCCCGACCACGTTCACAGCTTCCATGACGTCGATCTCCCCGTTGAGGGGCCAGTTGGAGGGGTCCGTCAGCCAGAGAGCTGGCCAGGTAGCGCAGCCGAGCGGTGTGTGCAGGACATCGAAGAGGAAGAGCGTGTTGATCCCGTACGTCTTTTGCGAGGTGACTCGCACGCTGAAGCGGCCGGTTGAGGCGTCGGGCACTGAAGAGGAGTTGACGGATGTGTCGACGCGGAGAATGGCCGAGCTGGAGGAGGCGTAGGTCAAGTTCAGGGCGGTGGCTTGCTCGAGAGGGACGTAGTGCACCTGGCCCTGGGTGGGATCATAGCCCGTAAAGTAATCGAAAGTGTCAAAGAAGCTAGTGCCAGAATCTGGAATCTTGTTTTAGCCGGAAGGTATGGAAAAGGACATGGCAAACATACATGTATCTGTGAGACTGTAACTCAGTTTCGAGTAGTCGGGGTACTTGTTCTTCTTCGCCACTTCTACCACGGCAATAACGACTACGACAATGATGAGGACGATGGCTGCCGCAACTATTCCCCAGATTGACTTCCGCTTATACCAAGGATCTTCGTCTGTATCATACTTGTATGATTGTGGTGCTCCTCTGTCTGTCAATTGCATGGCCGCATCGCTGGCTTGACTCTTGTGGCCGTACGACATGCCTGCGGCTTCCTCGGGTCCGAAACTTTTCTGGAATAACTTTGGCCCAATTCAAATCTCGTCACTCGATATAGTATCTTCAAAATCTTCTCGCAAAGACTCTCTTCCGACGTCTTCCAAGATCCAGCAGTATAAACGAGTGTCGTCCGATCGCAGTCAGCGTACGTTGTTGGGAGATCAAAGTCGGGGAGGGGAGGTGTCCACATATAAATGTATAATTCAAGAGATAGGAGTCACACAGCCCCAGGATGATAAAAAAAACCCTGGGTAAAGAAAGATGGGAAGATCCAATCAGATCAAACACGAGCCAACGAGAGGCGCAGCTGGGACTCCACTTGGGGCCGTAGATTGCGATGCTGTTGGTATTCTACATACAGTACTGTATGCACGCTGACGGCGTAGATACGAGCAGCGATAAACGATGTGCGTGCCAGCCAACGCTGCAAGGGCCGCGACGCGCAGAATCGAGGCGGGAACTAAGGGGACTCACAGCAGCATTCGATCGCTGGATGTTGCTTTTCGAGGCCCCATTTTTGACGAGCAAACGCGTGGCTTGTGTTTCTGAATTCTGGAAAAGGACAAGAAGAAGGAGAATAGGACAAGGAGAATGGAGAATGGAGAATGGAATCAAACGGGGAGGGTTCTGGGTGAAACAGATGCCGACAGGACAAACACTGCTGATGCTGCATTGGCACGCTGCAGCCTTCCCAGATGGCTCCCATTGAGCGATCGATGCAGAGCAGAGACTCGGCATGATGCACTTGTGGTAGGAAACACCGTTTTGTACAGTCACACGGTGCGTTCAGACCGCAAACAAACCCAAACGCCTTGCACGACGTGGTTGAAGACGAGTATCCGTGACCTCGAATCGACATCTCTGGTACCAGAGAGGTTTCGAGACGCTCTGATCGCGCGCTGCTCACCCCGGCGGTCCCTGAATTGACATCTCAAAATAGATTGTCCTCAACAGATCAACACTTTTCTCCCTGGAGCCTTAGAATATATACATTAATCTTGAGGCCCCAAGAAGGTCCCAAGGCAACATTGGGATCCATTCGATGAGAGATCTCTCGTGCAATTACTGGAAATTCTCCGTCCCATCAGATTTATTCGCTCGCCGAGGACTTAGCCACCCCCAAGATACCCTGTCAGCCACTGCTCTCGGGACACATGCGCCGCGTCAGCCCCCTTTTCAATCTCAATGGGTAATTAGTAAACATCACCTCACTCACCTGAGAACGGTCGTCAGATGACTTGCCAATGGAATTCTTCTCGTTTTTGGATAGTCGGAATTGAAAAGTATCTGCCTGCGCATAGGTATGTGGAATTAAATTTCATCTATACCTTCAGAGTCAACTCCCGCGTGATCTTCTTCAGACTCTCATAATTCTGCTGTACCCAAGGCAACCACCCATACTGCCTGGATGTATCCGTCTCGACACTCTGCATCTCCATCCCTCCCTGGGGACCCAAACGCATGAACCTCCCAGCAGCCTTATATTCCTCCCACGGTGCCTCTCCCTTCCCACCGGCAAACCTGGTCCAGACCTCGGCCATGTTCTCCGCTGTCTTCTTCGCCTCTGCTGGATACTCTTCCCTACCATTCAGATGCAGAAACAGTGCGCACTGTCCGTGATACGGGATTCCAAAGGTAGGGCCCGGATAGGGTGATGGTTCGTCGAAGTGGTAGAAGTAGACTCTTCCTGGGAAAGTCTTGGATACGATGTAGTTAGGGTATTGGAACATGCCCAGAGATAGGACGGAGCGCATGGCGTCTCGGTAGGCGGTCTGGCTCATGTCTGGAGTGATGGAGAAAGCATCGAGAAACCCTTTGCTGTCTGGCATGGAGGCTTGAGAGAGTTCTATTGCTTTGGGGATGGGGATTGAGGCGATTAGTCCATCCATGATGATGGCCTCCACTTTGGTATCGCCAATGATAATCTCTTTACACCGAGTGGGTGTCTGTTTCTCATTGTATTTCCAATTCAGAGGCTGGAGAACACCATCTGCCATCGGGCTCAAAGGCGCACCAGTGTAATTGCCGAGCAGCTCCTTGATGCTCAGTGTTCTCGCCTTCTCCAAACGTTCTGCGGGCATTTTCAAGTCTTCGAATCCACCGTGGCGCTCCAGGAAGTTCTGCCACGCTCGCTCATATAGTGAAAATGGCAATGGACCAAGAGTTGGTCCACTCCCAGACATCAGAATGGCGCGGTCGAAGAGAGGAGAGCCTGTTAGAATGTGAAAATGGATGCTAGCGCTGCCAGCGCTAACACCAAAAGTTGTCACATTGTTTGGATCACCACCAAAATCCTGGATATGGTCACGTACCCATTCTAGCGCGTGGATCTGGTCTACAAGGCCAAAATTTCCGAGCGTGGAATTAGGAACGGACGAAGATGATTCTTCTCTCTGCTCAGATTTGAAATCATTGCAAGCAGCGAAGCCGAGCGGACCGAGTCGGTATTGGATCTGGACAATGATGACGGGAGTCCCATGTGCTTTGGCGAAGTTGGAGAGTCGTGTACCGCGGTACCGTGCCACCGAGTTGGCACCATAATTGAAAGCTCCGCTGTCAAAGAGTAAGTGAAGGACTAAGTTACAAATCTTTAACACCTTTCAGAACGGTGGCCATTCTCAAGAGCGAGATCACGGAGAGAGACATACCCATGAATCCACACCATGACTGGCAGAGCAGATTTCGTCTGAAGTGCTTCATGCGGCACAACTACATTCAAGTTCAAGCACTTGAACTCATCATCACCTGGAATCGGATCATTCACACCGCCCGTGACCAGAACTGGCCCATCTCCCTGTGGACAACGGAGCCCATACTTTGTCGCATCAAAGGGCGATTCAAATTTGAGAGAGTGCTTAGTTTTACTATGCGTCCACCGTTTCTCAAGTGTAGCATATGGAATACCGCGAAAGCAAGCTACTCCATCCTCTACCTCACCAGTGAGGGACGCACGAAGAGAAGCGGCTTGGTGCGTTATCGTCAGCGTCATCTTGAATTATGTATAGATGTCGTGAGACAAGCGTCAAACACAGCTATCCAGCGTTCCTCTATAAGCACTCATTCAAACATGAAAGCAACTGCCGTTATCGATTCCCATTCAGCGACATCGAAGATGAGGATACAACAGACTTTCACATATATGCCGTCGCATGGGACCGAGACTTGGCGGATAAACATTCTTGACAGGATTGAGGAGAAGGAAAAGAAAGAGTGGAGTAACGTAGCGATGAGCTAGAAGGTGGGGACGCCACCTGTGGACGAAAGTGAGGAAAGGAGCAACGGGGAGTGTGATATCAGCGATCTTCTTGTGAAATCCCTCTCACAGAATCAACATTACTTTGCCACCTCTCATTCACACCTCTTTTCTCCACCCTTTGTTGATGAGAAAATCCATGCTTTATATCCTCGAATATCTTACCTACCTACAAAGAGTTAAAATGGCAAATCCATTACTAATGTTAAGTTTTCAAAGAAGACCTCTTTTCAAATGATTCTAATAGTTCTTCTCATTATCCGAAAATTGGACTTGATTTCGATAATCATGAATTGAGATGCGGACTTGAGATCCGACACTGTAGACGCGGCCCGGCAATGACACAAGCCACACCTCGGCCATTTTATCCCATAGCCGCAGCCATCTTATCCCATAACCGCAGCCAACTCAACGTACCCAAATCCGACATCAAGCTTTTGAACAAGCCACAATGTGGACAAGTGTACCCAACATTGGACTTAACAGACGAGATGGGTTTCGGCTCCACTCAATGGGTAATCATTTCCCCGAACGCTTCGCCAAACCCTAGAACCACCCCCGCGGAATATGGAGAACCTTGAACGAGCCATGCATCGATAGAGGTTCCCGTCAGAGACTCTTGTCTATAAAGAGTTTCCAAAGCCAGCTTCTTCTTTCCATAATTTTTCGGACAAGTTAATCCTCAATTACCACTATGGCAACTCCAAAGGGACCTACGAGAGAAGAGGTCGAGATGACTGCTCCTCTCGATATCGAAGCGGTCGCCACGACACAATCTGAAGTCCATCACTTGAATGAGAAGGTCTTTGATGGTGATGATGCATTGAAAGTACTTCATACTCATTATGAGCCGTTTACTCTAGAAGAAGAGAAGAGAGTCGTACGAAAGATTGATTTTCGAATGTGCACTTTGATGTTGGTTATAAGTAAGTAGTGCTAATTCAGGCTCTACTTTCATTTGCCTCCAATAAAAGAGGTTGATACGCTCTATGGAATGAAATCTTATCTGATTTTGGCATCATTAGACGGACTCCAATTCATCGACAAGAACTCCCTCACAGCAGCAGCCACCTACGGTATCATCAAAGAAGCCAAGCTCAAAGGCGCCGAATTTTCTCTTCTCGTTTCCATCTTCTACATTGGCTACCTGATTGCTCAATACCCTACCAACCTCTTAATGCAAAGGTTCCCAACTGGAAAATACATTGCCATCAATTTCATCCTATGGGGTGCTACCCTCGCCGCTACTGGATCGGCTACAAAGTTCTCTACACTCGCTACTGGACGATTCTTCTTAGGTGTCTTTGAATCTTGCTTAAACCCGGGTTTCGTTCTGATTACATCTTCTTGGTGGAAGAGAGAAGAACAAACTGCTCGTGTGGCTTTGTGGTATTGTGCTAATGGTTTGATTGGAGCTCCGAGCGGGTAAGTGACCTAAATTTCTTATGAATCTACGAGTAACGATCTCCCAGCGCCATCTTCTTCGGCATTGACCACATCAAAGTCAGGGGAATGTTCCCTTACCAATGGATGTTTATCATCCTGGGTGTCATTACCGTCGTCTTTGGAACTTCTCTATGGTGGATCCTCCCGGACTCTCCACACACAGCGTTTTTCCTCACAGACCGCGAACGCATCATTGCGGTTGAACGTCTCAAGTCCAACAAGACTGGTGTCAAGAACTCTCATCACAAGAAGCATCAAGTGTTTGAAGCTCTCAAGGATTTGAAAGTGTGGATGTTGGTTGCTGCCATCTTTTTCCATAATATGACAAACTCTCTACAAACAACCGTGAGTGACTACTCTTCTCGTTCGATATCACCAACAAATATCGCATAGAGTTATTCGATCGAAATGGGACTGACACACTCTCAATAGTTTGCCGGTCTGGTTATCCGTGGTCTGGGTTACACTGTCGATCAATCAATTCTCCTCAACATCCCACCCGGAATAGGTACGTCAGGATTCCATCGGGCTAATCCCAAGCTTCAACTAACATAATCTTCTAGTCCAAGCCGTCACCATGCTTCTCGTAGGATTCTTCTTATCCAGCAAGTTTGGTCAAGGCAAGCGTATTCTCATCATAATAATCTGCTATCTACCCGGCCTCGCCTCATGCCTCATCCTCTACCTCAGCCCCATAAAACCTACGACGCGCAAAGCGCACCTCTTCGCCATCACAATCATCCCCATGGTTGCTGCCTCTGCGGGCATCCTCTACAGTCTACTCGCAAGTAACATTGCCGGCTACACCAAGAAATCTGTTACGGGTGTACTCTTCTTCTCAGCCAATGCGGTTGCTAACATCGTCTCACCTCAAACCTTCCTCTCTTCTCAGGCACCCAGATATGGCACCGGAGTGGCCGTCACTCTCGCTTGTTTTGGAGCTAATATCGTATTGGTCTCGGTCCTGTATTTTGTGTATAGAAATGAGAACAAGAAGCGTGATGTCGATCCTGCTGGGCAGGAGGATGGCGATGCGACAGCTGAATTGATTGATGCGTTTTCGGATAAGACAGATAAAGAGAATAAGAAGCTGAGGTATAAGCTGTGAGGAAAGCCACGACTTTGATACTTTCTGAGCTATTATCTGTTACCACAGAGTGCATAGTTATTCAACAGCAGGTCAAGAGATGTTACAGATATAAAATTACCCCCACTAAAATTGAAATTATCACGTATAAGATATTAATATCAAATTAAGTGCTTTGTAGCTTCTGTGCTTCCAGGGTTGAACCCTTCTTGCAAATACGAGAAGGTTTATTTACACCAAGGTCTCCGGCCAATGAAACAATCCCATCTTCTATTACACTATTAACCTACTCTAGTACCCTATCCAACCTCATCAATCAAGAGAAACACTGCATAAACTACAAACAATCGACCTCGACTAAGGAAGCCGTGCTATCCGTCCCGTCACCCTTAGGCGAGCTCCTTTTTAGCCGAACGCCAAGGATAAATAAACCTCCGCTCGAACCCCATCTCCTTGAATATGGATAAAGCCAAGCCATTTCCAAAACAATCTAAGCACCTTCCCGATCCTCTCAATCCTCTCTCTCGTTCTGATATCACACAATCTAACCCCCTCCATCCTTACACAAGCGACAGCATTTCTCCCCGCGTCATAACACGCCAAGATGTGTAGAACCCCATCACCCAAAACTAAAATTAGCCCTCCAGATGCGGCTCCAGATTGCTGCTCTGCAGGTACAATATCTGGTACCTCTGCTGCCCCGCATAGAAGCTCAAGGCCCAACCCCCATACCATTCCGCACAGCTAATCTCACGGCCCTGCAGGCAATGTGCGGGTGAAAGAGAAAGCCCATCTCGACGGCGGAGCGGAGGGGGGTTGAGCGGCCGGGACCCAGTCGTTCCCCGCTCGAGCTGATTAAGGTTGCACCGGAGACGTGGTTAGGCAGTCGAGATCGGACGGTAAACTTAATCTGGGTTGGCTATTTTTGGACGTCTGGAATTGTGGTGACATTGGCTGCGGAGCTCTTGTGATGCGAGCTGAGTTAACAGTATGAGGAAACACTTTAAATAGGATGGGAGTTCCTCGTTGTTTTGGATTCAATAGAGCTCTCGATTCAGTTGATCGAAGAAACTTGTTGTTGTTGTTTTTGGAAACGAAGTTAAAGAGTTTCGAGATTTGATTCTACTCCAATCTCAAAATGGTTCAACTCATTCAGGCCGTCACTCTCCTCGCCCTAGCTCTTATGAGGTACATTCTCCTCTCATTTCCCCCTACTCTCACTCATCTCCTCATCTTCTCTCACACCACAATCTCCTCCTTACTAACAACCCCCCCAGCCCCCTCACCTCCGCCAACCCAGCACCCATCCCAGACGAGCTGGCCCGTCCCACCACCTGCAGCACCTTCCTCACCACCGTCACCGATATCTACACCAAGGACAGACCACACACCCGGACGAGCACCTACCTCTACCTGTATCCCACCACCACGACCATCTACTCGACGAGCACGAGTATCGAGTACGTGGTCCATACGGCCACGGAAGATCGGACAAGAACCGAAACGGCCACCGCCTCCGTGTGCTATGTTGGGCACAAGAAGTAGGCTGTGGTGAGGGGTGACGTGAGAAGGATTTTGAGATGACGGGTTTTTTTCGAGTAGCATCTAGACATGAATCAAAAAAAGTCGTTTTCGCGGATTGAATATTATTTGTATACTTTGAGCATTGATACTCTGTGAGAAACTTCTAGGATAGAGTGTCTCCTTTCTATTGAAGCTAGATAGAAGGCAAGAGACTTGGTGGTGATTTCAAGAGAATATTTTTAAGTTGATGAAATCTACTAGTTTTGGTAGGGAAAATCGATGTTCGCTTACCCCCCCGGCCCCCGCGTCTAGTAGTATCTACCACCCATATTCTTCAAGTTTTTCAGTTCCAGAAGAGAGATTATTTCTTGGCAGATATTTGCTTCTCGCGAACAAGTTAAATTCTATTGCTTCGACAAATTTCCCTCTTAAAATTACTGAGTTAACTTCCCAACCTAGATATGTGACTTCCACATGTCGTACTCGGTACGCCCCAAACTTAACTCCTCTATACACACTCAAAGGCATGCCATCCTTGAGTCCTCCGCCGCTTCTTACTTCTGCAAATCCCTCTGAAGCAAGCCTTGATTCAACTTTAATAATGCTGTGATGCAAGTTTCACTGACCATGTTTATGCCAGTTCACTTTCTTGGAAACCGTGACTTTGAGTGTGAGAGGAAGAAGTTCTGGATGTCTGCAAGTGATATCTAAACTGAGCCAGCTGAATTTAAATTGATTATCTAAGCTAAAACTTTGTGTATTTATTTACACCCACACTCGATTGGCTTTTTGTTCCCGATTCGAAACAATTAGCCGCCCCCTCTTCGGAAGTGGTTGAAATTCGATTAGGTGCTAAAAGATATGGCTTACACAACCACAACTGACAGAGACATTGAATTTTATTTATCTGTTTTTCCTGTCCAATTCATTCATTAGTATTCATTAGCATTGACCAAAACTTCTTTACGACGAAATCAGAACACAAAATCTCACGAGCTATTTTCCGGACTTAACCAAGACTGAAGTAAGTGCTGCCCATTGCTGCTGGGATGATATTTGTGCCTTCAAGATTAAGTCCTCAGATTTACGGATAGATTCAACATTCTCTATCCATCGCCGCCACAACCACCGCAACCCCCACCGTCCCCACCGCAAGAAACAGCGCAAGTGCCCGAACCACAACCACCTCCACATGCCACCACAATAGCCACGCAAGCACCAATCCCGACCATCACGCCATCATCCCGATAAAAGCCCTCAGGTACACCTGGGAGATCCAACAACTTCATCCTCTTATCCCTCAGCAGCTCATACCTACGAATCTGCTCCTCCCTACTCCAACAAACCCAATCGGCCGTAAAATAATCTGCGTAATCTCCTTTCTCAAAAGCATGGCTGTGCGGCTGAGCACGGTGAATACCGCCTAATTTCACCCTTTTCATATCTGGGGTCTGATTTCCATCTAACCATGCCGTATTTTGCCGGAAGGAAGGACAAGATGCCATGGCTGCCGCAACAGTGAGGAGAGCATCTTGCGCCAATAGTATGCTGAGACGGTTTTCCATCCATCCAACGTTGGTCAATGGGTGGGGATCTCTACCATCGAAAGAGGGGTACAAGAATCTATCTCTAGTGAGATGAAGGGCTGAGATAGAGAAAGAATCGAATGGGAAGGCCCAGACGTGTTTAGCGATGTTGCAATCATTGCAAGTAGATGGGTAACGACCATATGCCTCTGTGCAATCCCAGGGAAACACATGCCCGTATTTATAGATGGGTGAACCAAAACCGCCCCAGTCGTACCAATATTCTGATAGGGTGTCTATGAGATCGGATTCAGTAGGGCGGCCGTGACAAAAAGCGTAGAGGTATTCTTCGAGGTGGCCGTAAGGAACAGAGTATTTATTTTTGATTTTGGGTTTGAATGGGAACATAGTCTGAGGATTGGTGACGAAACTCATTAGGTAGAGTGGGCTGTCTATGGTTGAAAATGATGGCGCGATGAGGGAACCGAAGAGTCTGTTATCCACAAGGGAGTCGCAAAACATCTGGCAGTTGTTTGATCTGGAATTCCAGTCAAGTGTCATGGTTGGGTCATTTAACTTTAAAGCGATACTTTGAAGATAGATATCGACCCTTGGTGCAAGATGTTTCTTTATCAGACCGAGCAGGGTATTTGTTGACTGATCGAGGAGGTTCTCTTTCTCGCCGAGCGATAGATCAAAGTCTTGTTGACTCTCATGAATCAGAGCGTTGACGATTTGATCTTCCAAATCAATGTTTGAAAGACCAGAGAAAGTACCACCCACTACCTGTTTCACAATGGCTCTATATCGTTTTGGTTTTCTGTTTGGTGTGTGCTGGGAATATAGACTTCGTCCGGTGTCGCCACTGATGGAAATGCTGTATTCTATATCTCGACCTGGATCTCTAGGAGATTGCAGATTCGGTAAGTCTCTGCATGTTATTACTGCACCCTGAACGCTTGGAGAAGTTAGCTTTCATAATTGAGTAAAGTCTGCAAACCTAGATCGCTTACTGTTCAACACCATTCTCGATAATCAATGGCCCTACGCGCAGAGCCATATGAAGGTTCCCAAACGGATCTCGACTGGGAAACTTCTTTAAAAATGAGGGGATTT
Source organism: Arachnopeziza araneosa (assembly GCA_003988855.1). Lineage (NCBI taxonomy): Eukaryota > Fungi > Ascomycota > Leotiomycetes > Helotiales > Arachnopezizaceae > Arachnopeziza > Arachnopeziza araneosa. The sequence goes on along the minus strand of QYAI01000056.1, from coordinate 200,586 downwards.
CATCATCCGCTCCCTTTCCCCGCTTCCCACTCCCCCTCTTCTGATCCACTAAACTCACCCTCTTCTCATGCTCCGAAAGTATCCCCTCATACTTAGCCTCTGCAACCAACGGGCCCAAGTTAAGCAATCCACAGTCAACACCCTTCACACCATCCTTTGATTGACGATGCCCACTATTGGGCTTAACCGGAAAGAGCTGTCTATATCTACCATCTTTATCAATATGAACCACAGAGCTACACCGACAAATATCGTGGGACTCATCTATGCCGATAGCATTTTGTAAGACACAATGCTTGTAAGACTTGATGAAAGCTGGGTCACCGTAATGATGCTCCCTATAGCAAGTTTCGCAAAGAACGGTAGTAGTGCCCTCTTCGTTTCTCTTCTCTACGTCCTGGGTTTCTTGTTCAGTTCGTTTGAAAGTAGATCCACGAATCATTTGTTTGCAGCTGGAGCAACCAAGTGGAACGAATTTCGGCATATATGAGTCTTCAGATTTGGCGGACGTGACTATATTCGATCAATAAAAGGGGGATAAGAGCCGCCTTCGTTACATACGCTGTGGAGCAACCGGTCTCTTCCAGTTTGTTACCGATTCCTCTGGTGGGCTATATTCCACCAATTTATCGATATCGAGTAATCCTAACCTTGTAAGTCTAACTTGCTACATAAATTCAGGTCCCATACCTGCACTCTGCAAGAGCATTTTAGCCCTCCGCTCAAGAATTGTGTATCTTTTTCTCTCTGTCGCCATCAGTTTCGCAACGAGAAGCTCAGGATTAAATAACCAACCACTCAAAATATCTCTAACATCCATCTTGATTCTCTCACTCCTTAAGTCTGCCTCAAAATTCATCCCCAAATCGACCAACCCCTTCTCCCACTCAACTTCTACATTGCCCCTCCAACCCTGAACCTTTGCCATATACCTCTCTGCAAAGTCTCTAGATGATTTGCTGACCTGATCAATGAAGGTGTCAAAACCATGGATGAAGTCGCTCTTCTCATCTGGGAGGACTTTCTCTGCAAATTCGGGTTGTTGCCATGTGTAAAGCACAAGTAGGATTTGTGCGAGCTCTCGCTTCACTCCGTTCCAATACATCATCTTCATTTCACGGAGGAGAGTCTCTTGAACAGGACCATCGAGTTTGCTCCATTTAAGAGTTGGTGCCATGGTGAAACTGCTGCTTTGTGTTGGGGTTGTTGACGGTGGAATTTGACGTTGTCTTGGCAGGTTTTGCCCCGCCAGGGGCAGGCGACTCAAAGTCGACATGATCGTCACTCAATTGGAGAAAAAGTGAAAGTGCGTGTTAAGTTGAATTCACTGATGAGATGTGAGCGCTAGACTCCATATTGCGGCTGACAACCTAGGTGTTGGCACTTGTGCTATTAAGCCTTGCACTGCCCCCTTCGTCCACATGATGCAGCCACCTGCGGCTATGCCTATCCATTTGGAGCTGCTTTAATCGTGCGATGAGGTTGATTTTTGAAGCTTGAATCAAAACATCAGAGGAAGCCTTGATTGTTTCGCGCCAAGATTTGTTGTCATCGAATAATCTGAAACATGCCTACTCCCCTATTGCATCTTCTTCTCTTGCATCGGGTGAAAATGGCTCACACATTCCTTTTTACATAACGAACAACCCCACCATCTCAATCCCCCTCCATTAAGACTACACTCACAGACTTTGCATCTTACTGGCTGTTTCAGGAGGTGCTTCTGCTCCGCCATTTCTCTTTCTTCTCTTACGACCAGGGCCTCATCTTCAACGAAAACGGAACAGAATTTGCAAACAAATCGACGGACTGGATTCGTGGTGTTTATGCTTCGACATTCGCAATCAATCACTTCTCTTTTCCCATGTTGCATCTCTCCCTTTGCTGCCCCATATCCGTATCTTCGGCAAACGACTTTATAGTAGCAAGTTCCGCAGTATGGTTCGCAGTTGATAATGTGTGTAGATGACCTTGGTTTAGGGACATTTTTGTCAGACCGACAAGTCTAGAGTGTGTCAGTGCTTCACCATATCTTCATGGAATCAAGTCCTACAATGCAAATTTCAGCACCGCAGCACCAACATTCAGCCTTATCCGTTTCACAAGCGGCCAAGCTTATCTTTTGAGATCTGGCTTTGGCAGGCTTGCTAGGAAATATAACACTATTCATCGCCTTCGATGTGAGACTAAGAGCTACAAGCTCAGAATAATGTAGATTCGCGGTGAGTGACAAAATAGCCCGATGCTCTGGGTCTTCATTGAGTATATCGAAAACTGTTGCCCTCCCCAAAAGACGCGATGGCTGAGGGTTACGCACTTGTGTATTTGTTAGATTGAAACGCCAAATATTGAGACCTCACCTTCTCGTAACTCAAATCCTGCAATCTGCCGATCTCGATAAGACTTAACCAGCTCTCGAAAGTGCCAACGAGTGTTTCCATAAAACCAGACCAAAGGCCATGGCACTGGAAGTCTTAGCAGTGGGTATATTGCGGACTGTCCGACCATTATCCTAGACCAGTGTGTTAGTGATGAGATTTTGAGTTATGAGGTTCCACCTACACAGTACAAATATTCAATATCCAGATACGTATCATTTCTTTGCACATGACCACTGGAGTACGTTTTGTACTTTTCCCCAGCACGAAAAATAAATTCGTGTCTTCCCCCACCAACTGCCAAGTGTTTGCATGACGACACTCTTTGAGTGTACTGGGAAGAAACTTTGCTTGCCAAACCAGAGTGAAGATCATGAGGCCGATGAGTCCGCAATCTATGATGCAATATGAAATCAAGAAACGAGTTCTTTTCTTCAAAGATCCGCCACTAAGAATATATAAACCTGCTGCACACATCCAGATTGTAAGGAAAATTGACTTTCTAAGAGTCAGCCAAATTCTGAAGATGAGATATAGACACTTACAAGGACTGCTGAAATCACTAAGCTGACATTAATCTCCCTTCGAAAAGGAATTTCGTTAGATAGAGGGCGTTGATGAAGATTCACAACGACAGGAACGACATTGGTGGCCCATACAATACAAGGTCCACAAGACAAAATGCGAACCACCCCATACCCAGTTCTACCGAAAATCCAACATATCCACATGCTAAGTAAATATTTTCAATGAGAAAAATATGTTTGTTCTTGGAGGCTGGCGAGTATCAGAAATTATGGATGAAGAGACTGGCTAGAGAGATATTTTCTGACGACAAGTATAAAACAAAAGCGCTATAGGACTTAGGCTGAGGAACTGATTTCATGTGTTCAGCTCGACGGGTTAATGCCCAAATTGAAAGCTTTCGATTAGACTTCAATACGAGCTGGGCGCGATTGATCATAGGCTTTATAAAAATGCCTTGCCAGCTATCAAGATAACTTGCTGCTTTTAAGCAGAACTAGCGATCCATCGGGGCTGAGCAGCTGGTCCTTGCCAGCTATCAAGATAACTTGCTGCTTTTAAGCGGAACTAGCGATCCATCGGGGCTGAGCAGCTGGTCGCCTAAGCCATGAATTTCTGCCAAGACGTGAGAAGAACAACTCATAATAATTTGCAAAATGTGCCTCACCAGATTCAAGATTCAATTATGGCTCTCCAAATAGTGGCAAGCCAGTTCGCTCTTCACAGAACCAGCAAGCAGATTTCAAACCACATCAAGGATGGCTCCAAGACTGGATTATCCAAAGTCTACACGGCAACCAGATACAAGACAGCTTCAGACAAGACACTGGGGCCAGTGATACCATCAATGGATGTCTTCAATGGTCTTGAAGACAGGACAAGGAAAGATGATGGAGTCCCCTCAGCAGCTGAATGTGCAGTTCATCTGGAATTCCTCGCCGTGCTACACGAGCTCCACCAGCGAGTGGTGGAATCAGAAGAGCTGGATGAAGTGTTCAATATTAAGCCAAATAAGAAGACAGTGGTTAGGATGGGAGAATCAGTGCAACTGAAGGATGACACACTGTTGACAAGAAAACAAGTGAAGTGGGATAGATATATAGAATTTGCGGTTGTCAGATTCATAACCTGGATGAAGACAGTAACAAAGATCTATCCGGTGGAAGAAGACGGGACGACCAAGTGTATGACGGAAAATCTACCTCCCTTAGGTGACTATTCTGAGCGCTGTGTGGTTCTGATAATTGATAACTGACCAGCATTGTAGATGTTTTAATGGTGTGGCATGCATTTCTTCTGAACCCACGATGGTACAGACAGTGTTGTGGTGACGGCACGAAGCGGTTGTATATTATTGAGTTCCCATGGGTATTAATCGTAAGTTTTGCTGTTGTTGTGTGTTTAAGAAAGCAGAAGCTACTTGGATAGAAGGAAGGGATAAGGACAATCATGCTAACTTCAGCGGCCGTTTAGCACCAAAGTGTCAATTCTGACGACTGGTCCTTCTCCCTCACAACCGCCGCATCAACAAAGTTTCTCCAAGCAACGCTTCTTGCGCCAGATCTCCTTGAGTGCCTTCTCGGATGGAAATCTTATAGTGTTGAACTCAGGAAACGCCTTGTCGAGTATGCGCCCACTTCCCCGGCAGCCACAGCCACTGAGAATAGGTTCCTGAGCTTGCAAGACGGTGCTCTGCTACAGCAGATCACCAAACAACATGATGAGGCTTCAGACCAAGTAAAAGCGGCCGTGATACGCCAATCTGGCTCCGTGGATAAGATGTGGGAACGGATCTGGATCCGCAGTCCTGCGCTGGAGGGCACAATACGACGAAGCCGTGAGCGATACAAGAACTTCCTGCACCTGTTCAAATTATATCCGAATACCATGTTCGTACCAACACTGGATATCGACCTCGTATGGCATACCCACCAATGCTCTGCGGCGCGATACTACCAGGTAACACAAGAGGTCGCTGGAAAGTTCGTCAATCACGATGACAGTATTGCGCAGGGCAAATTAGATACCGGTATGAAGGAAACACAGGGTTTGTATCGAATACGCTTTGGAAGGGAATACTATGTCTGTGGGTGCTGGGATTGCGAGGCTTTGCAGTCTGCTGTTGAGGAAGCAGGCGCAGAACCCAATTTTACTGCCATTGCAAAACAGGTGAGTCAGGATGTAGAGTATTATAGAGCAGTAGAAGTGGCTAGGCGGACAAAGGCTTCTCTTCCTATAAGATGAGCCTGTTCTTAAAGGTCAATCAAGATTCAGTCTAGTATTTACTTTGGCACTTGTATTGGCTTTGAACTGTATAGCTTTGCTTGATAGCCTTAAATTTGCCGTAAGGTCAGACTATAAATCCTGTAATAGATATGCGCCGCACTCCATTCCTTCCGTGGTATCCATCAAAGCGCCTTGCTCATGCCATGCTCATACCATGATCCCCAATGCTCTACGCCAAAATTATCAAAAGCAGTACTCATTACTCCATTCTCATTTTTACTTGTCCACATCTTGCCTCTTTCAATTTCCCATCAGCAAATCCATTTTTGCCATCAATTCTGGGATCTGAAAAGGTTTCGCTACAATCTCATCCTATAGCAAACTCAATCAGCACGTACACATCCAAAATAGCAGTAGATAAGTAGAGAAGGCATGAATCGAAAGCACTTACCATCCCACTCTCCCTCGCCCTCTGGATCTGCTCCCCCCTCGTATTCGCCGTGACAGCAATGACCGGTACATGACCCCTCAATGCACCTTCGCTCTCCAGATCCCTGATACGTCTTGTACAAGCCAGGCCATCCATAACAGGCATCTCCAAATCCATCAGGATAAGACTCAACTCCAACGGGGGCGAAGTATCATCACTACAAGCCATTGTTGAGCCGGGAACTACGAGATTTGTCTTTGCCATGAAATCCAGAGCTTCGCCACCATGATTGGCCACGTGCACGACGCAGCCCATCGAGCGGAGTTGCTTGGAAAGAACTTTTTGGTTGATGAGATTGTCCTCTACGAGCAGGATGTGGTACGTAGGTCGTAGCACAGTGGTTGTTGTAGGGTGGGGAGAGGAGGACGAGGAGGTCGGGTGCGTGAAGTCGGCTTTGGGAATGGTGGATGCGGATAAAGAGCGGCTGGTTGGTGGGGATAGAGGAGTAAGAGAGGTGCTGTTAGGGACGTGGTCAGAGGAGGTAGATTTGCGGGCTTTGACGTAGAATGCGAATTTACCTGAACGGAATTAGCATGAGAGAAAAGAGGAAAAACGATATGAGACATACTTCCAAGACCAGAGGTTGAAGCGACCCCGATTTCTCCACCTTGTAATTCAGTCAATTCACGAGAGATGAACAGACCAAGTCCTGATCCGCCATACTGCACATGTGTTCTTGGACTAGCCTGCGAGAACCGATGGAAGAGTCGAGTCTTCTCATCTTCACATAATCCTCGCCCCGTATCCTTGACTGCGAAATACAAAAAAACCTGCTGACCCGTTCCCCAATCCGGAGCTAAAGTTAAATCTTGGAGCGAGTTCGAATCTTTACTTGGAAACCACTGAATCTCAGGGTCTACATCCTTCGGTGGCCTCGAAATACTTGCTCCTAGTTTCACTTCAATTTCCCTCTTTGGTTCAGAACGTGTGAATTTAATCGCATTCGTAAGCAGATTGATGAAGATTTGAGTAAGCCTTACGGGGTCACAGAAGACCCAATCCACTTCAGCAACGTGGTAAGACCGCTCAACAACGAAGTTCATGGCGATTTTATGCGCTTTGAGCTCGGACTCAAACATCTTCAGCGTACGCCGGACGGTGGCTTCGATCTGGACAGAGATGGGCGTTACATGAAGCATTGTGGAGTTGAGTTTGGAGAGAGTGAGAACATCGTCGATGATGCGTTTTTGGTGCTGGGCGCAGAGGACAATGGTTTGAGCGGCGTCAAGATTGTTTTCTAGGAGGGATTGGGGGATGGACGCCGAGGACGAATTTGATTGGTAGGCGAGAACTGATGTTGCTATGCCATCAGCACAAAGCATAATTGCACTGAGGGGATTTCGCATTTCGTGGCTATATGATATTAGTTAAGTCTATCCGAGGACTATGATACTCACGAGGTCATATCAATGAACGACTCTTGCTGTCGTTTCGCCTCCTCAGCTTGCAAACGACTCCCCATCTGAACACGCTCCGCAAACTTGAAACCCGAGATATCAGTAGTACAGCCAAGGACTGTCGCCAAATTACCATCATTATCTAACTGCGGAAGTGCGAGGAACAGTATCCATTTCGCGTCTCCCACCGCCTCGTTGCTTTCTTGTCTGATCCATGGTTTCTTCAGCCTCAACTCTAAGCTCACTTCTTCTTTCGCGACCGTCAGTTTCTCCCACACGTCTTTGAAACTTTCACGATCTTGTTGTTCAATAGAGTTCAGAAATGACATTGGATAATGCTCCTCTGCATTCCTCGGATGTCCCGTCATCTCGTACCATTGTGAATTGGCCCACGTGATCGCTCCCTGAGGATCGAACGTAAACATTCCACACGGCGCCAGTTCAGCCATCTGCTGAAAGTTCTTCTCATGCTGTGCCGCCTCTTGGGTTTGCAATGCTAGTTTCTCAACGAGATTTGCTCTCTCGATGGCAACCTCTTCTGCGTGTTTCTGGGCGCTGATATCGGTGATACAACCCATGATTGTCTTCAAATTGCCCTCCTCGTCAAACTCTTGATCGCAGCTCGCTAATATCCATTTCTGCCTCTTCTCTCCCGTACGTTCATCAATCCACGGATTTCTTAATTTGAGTTCAAAGGTCCGCCTCCCCTTCTCCGTAGTCAACAAGCCCCATTCAAAAGTGATGAGTGGATGACTCGACTCGCATATCACATTCATGAACGACATCTCTCCTTCTAATCCTCTTGGATGGCCGGTAATCTCATACCACGTATCGTTGCAATAGAGAATATTCCCATCAGGAGACAAATAATACATGCCGACCGGATTCAGCTCCGCTAGCACCTTGAACTTACTCTCGCTATCCGCTAACTGCTTACTGAGACTCTCTTCCTCGTCTGGGGCAATCATATCTTCAGGCACGAAGGCTTTGCCCGTACTCAGGCTATTCCGTGAGGTACTACTACGGGAGGTGCTACGACTTGATCTAGGCGTGCCGTGGCTCTGAATTTTCTGGTTTGGTACTTGGGAGGCGCTAATCACCCGCCACCGACCGCGAATGGTGCTGCTTGTCCAGAACATACCTCGGAATGTATGACGGGGGAGGTAGCCATCTTTAGCGTTATCGAAGTCGGGAATGCTAGTACACCATTCCTTGAACTCGGCTTCGGCGGTTTGCGAGCTGTCCTGATTGCTAGGTCGAAGGGTGGTAGGCGTTGGGTAGAAAGTTGGTGCCGAAACGACAGCGCGAAGAGAGTCAAAGAAGCGGAGAGAGCTATTGGTATAGACGATAGGGAGACTCTCTCGAGAGGGCAGAGCTTGCAGGTCAAGGACGAAGGTGGGTCGTGAGTCGTGATCCAAGAGTTCCATAATGCCGATGGAAGACAATTCACCTGGGGGAGAAATCCCATTCTCAAGAGACTCATCGTTATCTATCTCGTACTGAATAAAGCTATTCTTCTCGGTTCATTCACATGATCACATACCTTCAAGGTCTCGCTTCAGGGGAGAGAGCGTGAGCTCTCCACCACCATTCCGTGCTCTCTTCGATCGATGTTCAGCCTGCTTCTGCATCTCTGGAATTGGAACACCCCGTTCTTGTAACCTTTGGCCGACGTCGCATTCAGTAGGGTGCAGGAGTGAGAAGTTGGGTTGAGGCCTGATTTCTTGGTCATAATCGCAACATTTTCGGCGATGTCGTTAAAAATGCTGCATGTCTTGCATACATCGGGGGTCGTGATTGTGGCGTTCCGTTCAATCCATACGGAGAATTCAAAAGCAATTATACATCATGTGACGCCTTCTTCTTGTTCAGAAGGTACTAACCACCTAAATGGGCATACTTTATTTTAAAATGACCTCACTATCCTTATAGGCTTATGAAAATTTCACAGATGCTCTAATTAAGTGTTGATCACCAGTTTTTTAACTATCATAGCAACAATCTTCTTCGAACACAGCCAAGCTAACTATGGACAATCATATATCGAAGCGATGGCGTTTATGCTAGCCTTGATTTCGTCTTCCAAGAGCGCGAATCATGTAAATAAGCGCTATGCATGCTGTTCTTCGCATCTCGCCTTGACACGAACCTGTCATGGGGTACCATCAAGCAGTAGTTGCTTGTACTTGTCAAAATACCTAGGTAGAGAATCGAGAAAAGGCACCACTCAAGCGATTGCCGCCGGATTGCAGTGCTGGTTCACTAATTCCTTGAGTCTCTTCATCGAAACTGGTTTAGTAAGAAAGAAATTGATTCCATTCTCCATTGCACCTTCCTTGTCTTCAAGCGAGCTCAATGCAGTCAAAGCAACAATAAACGCCGGGGAACAACCAAATGATTTCTCAATAATTCGAATCTGTCGACCTGCCTCAAGTCCATCCATTTTAGGCATCTGCACATCCATTAATATAAGCTCGATACTTGATGAGTATTTTCGATATGCCTCGACTGCAAGTGAACCATCCACTGCAGTCAGGAAGTCTTGACCAGTTTGCTTGATACACATCACAAGCAGCCTAGAAAGTCAAGAGCTAACGTTGGCAATAAAGAGCGCATGATATGTTTCAGCAGTAATCGTATTCGAACTCGTCAGACAAGCCTGGGGGAATTTCAGTCTCTGGGGTCACTTACTTGAGATTGATCGGATTATCTTCGACCAAAAGAACTTTCGGCTGAGCTTCCAGATTGCGAAATTCCACATCAGCAGCAGGATTTAGCCCATGGACTGACGATATATCGGGGGTGGTTTGACGTGCAGGTGAATCAAACTGGCCTCCGGTTTCTTGACCTGCAATCATCTTTCGAACTGATAAGCAAGTTTTCAGAGCTTGTCGAAGCCTCGTTGGGCCAAATCTACAAATATTAGTGTGAAGAATTATGAACAAAAGCCCAAGATGGGAGGAAATTACGGTTCAAATAGAAGCATAGAATTCTGATGGCCTGTCTGCTTGCTCTCTCTAGATTTTACAGTCTGCGAAGAGAGTACAAGGACCGGTTTTCGTAATAAATCTATTTGGAGCCAACTAAATTGATGATAGGGGTGTTCTGGAATGACGAGAATATCTGCGACAGACGCCCCCATTGACTCGACTGTAACAACAGACAGTCCATTATTGGTTGCGGAGTTGACGAGAGCGGACCGTATTGCTTGATTGGATTTGGCACTGTTTGGAAGTATACCGCTAGTGTCATGTAGATCGGGCACAGGATCGAGGCCTAAAAGCCCTAACTTTAGGCCGAAATAAGCTGATGGCGCTGATGGGGTTTTAGCAGAATTGATCTGTTGTTGCGGCTGTCGAAGCATGGCATTGATGGTGATCTCGGTGCCTTGTCCCAATTCACTTGTAACATTAATTTCGCCACCTAAATAACCAACCAACTGTGAGACGATGCTCAGTCCTAACCCTGTTCCAGGAACCATGGCATCTTCTTGGTAGAATGGTTTGAACAGGTAATTATTCAAATAGTCCTGAGTCATGCCTTTCCCAGAATCTTTCACGGAAAGAATGATTTTCCGTGTTGTAGTTGTATTATGCATATGAGTCGAATCTAAAGATTCTGCGTCCGCACAATCTCCAGGTTTCGATGTGGAAGGATCTTGAGAAATTTGAGACGCGTTCTGTTGCTCCAATTTGACAACAATAAAGCCAGATGAGATATACTTTAACGAGTTACCCACAAGATTCAGCAAAATTCGTTTCCAAGAAGCTCCATCAGTTTCGAAAAGCCAATCGTTTCCAGAAGCTATATCACAGATGATTGTCACTGGTGCTGAAAGCCACGGAAATTGCTGTGGATTATTTGATCATTAGGACGCATCGAGGAATCCTTTAATTCACGAAAATGGTTTCCGGTAAGACTGATAGACACCACTTCTTCAACAAGAAGACCTAAATCGATGACTTGAGTAGATTTGGTTGCCGTGACCTTCCCATTGTTTTTGCTCGTTGAGATGTTGGCTTTTGTGAAAGAAAGAACATTATCAATTGTGTCCAGGAGAGTCGAACCACAATGCTCCAGCGTGGTAAGCTCATCGTCATAGATCGAATCCACTGCTGAATCTCGAAGGACCTCCAAAGTCGCCATGATTCCATGAAGTGGTGACCTCAGCTCATGAGAGATTGAAGATACAAAGGCAGATTTTGCTTGATTAGCAGCCATTACCTCGATACGAGAAAGCTCGACAGTGATAGAGTTAACAAAGGTGTTGAGATATCCAAAGTCTTGCCGCGCGAACACACGTGTTGGATCACTTGTCCAGGCCAGACCATAGGAGAACCACTTGTTGCGAGAAGCATCCCACAGGGGAAAAGATATCAGAGAAGTGACACCTGTTAAAGCATCCGTTATCTCACGTATTTCTTCCATATCAGCTTCGCTGGTGCCCAACCCCTCTTCTTGATCAGAGACTATGAGCATTTTGCGTTCCACAGCGCCAGGTGTCTGCTAATCCCAGATCGAGGTTAACTTAGATGCCTTGAGAATGCCCATATTATCAAAGCTAATGACCTAAAAGATGAGTTAGCGATCGTCAAATACTTTATCAAAATTTAAGTAATCAAGTGCTCTGAAATGGCATAGATCGAAAGCTGAATGAGGATCTTACATACTCCACCGCTAGGGAATTGCGTTAATAATATTGCCAATATCCTGACTGGTATTCGAATCATATCTGAATCATTGCCGGGTCGTGTAGAACATGCAATGACCCGAGCAAACGCCTTTGGTCCTTCATATTCGGAGTGTGCCATGCAGGGATAAGAATTTGAAAAGGGCGGGATAGTTTTGGATGAGACATCGTCTTTACTTTCTGATTCATTATTGATCGTTAGAGTTCCGTCGATAGAGCGTGGTCCAAAAGCACAACTCCGCTGGAGCCGATGCCTTCGCGCATCAGATTTGTAGCTCTTGATAGCATATCTTGGTTTTTATTCAACTTTTGGAGCTCAGGCCTGTCTTGAAGATGAGGAGAACTGGAAGGCGTTGCAGAAAACCCGGAATTTGATGATGGTGCCAAAGGCACATTCTTTCTATCAGCAGTGAAGAACGACTCAGGAACTGAGATTGGAGGGGTGAAATCCGAAGAAGATTCCTTTCGTAATGAGTTTGGGTCGGAATCAGAATGCTGACTTGGGGCAGATTGTGGCCTCTGAGATTCCTGGATATTGTCGTTTGATAGCTGATATGGCTGTATATCCAAAGATGAGTTCAAAAACTTATTCTATAGATTTAAAGGACCAGATGTAGGATTCGGTCCCAATTTAACATCAGCTCGTTCTTCCAGAGTGAAATGACGAAAAGCGGGTTCCGGATTTTGCGTGACTTGAGCTTTCATCCACCACTCACGAACGCTATTGTTTCCTTCTGAAAACTGACCTAGGGCTCGAAACATACGCTCCGCTCGATTCCGTTGAACTCTGATCGAACATAACTCCAAATGCTCCATGACTGTAGAGGCAATTTCCTCGAGAACCTTGATACCCTGGGAGTCCAGACCGTCCCTGACCCGATTATCGACTACACAGAGAGAGCCAATTACATAACCCAAAGGGCTGGTAAGGGGGACTTCTGCATAATAACGCATGAACGGCCAACCGAGTATGTAGGGTCGGGTTTTAAATTCATCTAGCTTTGACATATCGCTCATCACATAATCTAGAGGGTTCAGAATCAGTTGCGTCTCTGAAAAGAGGCGTTGAACGCACTGTGTTGCAAAGAATATAGGTCTCTTAGAAATCAATAGAAGTCACACGATGTGCTTGCTTTGACATATTCCGAGGAGGAATCGAGGCTCTTGTCAGGAGACGTAAAGCAAGCTATGGTGGTTGGGCAAACGCCAGAAAATAAGTCGAGTGACACTTGTCCAAAGGACAATGCATCGTCGTCTCCTCCTGCGTATTCGTCCAACCTCAGCGACGTAATTCTTGTAGCCTCAGCAAGTATGTATTGTTGCTTATCATCGATCGATGAAATGAAAGACCGCTGGCAATCCGTCTTCCAGGCAGAAAGTTGCGCAAATGCGGTCAAGGAGGGGTCGGTCGACACGCGTGGTTTGCTTTCGCCGGCTGGCGTCGATTCATGTATTGGCAGGAAGTACCTATAATGCCATGTCAGTGTTGACTGGAGGATGTAGAACGCGTAGCTATTACCGTAGCAATTCCTGCACACGGAATCCCTCGGCCAGTTGACGTTCGCTCAGCGATCCTGATTTGGTATCGGAAGGTAGGATCATGCAGCTGCTGCTTGGTGTTTCCTCCATCTCAGCTGCTGCGCCGGCGTCTGTCCCCGAGTTCGAGTTCATGCAAAATGTAGCCACATCGGAGATGCTGGTAGGGAGTGTTGTCAGATCTACGACCTAATTTTGAGGGACCTTCAGTAGCGCGCTTGAGGGTCCACGATTTCGTCAGTGGCGTAAATTTTATATCCACGGAGAGTTTGCAAATAAAGTCGCAAATTAAGTAATACTAATTAGCCAATGCAATTCTCCGAATTTATATATAGAAATCTATTTCTTTGAAATGATATTAAAATCATTGTTCATGTAAAATGATCAGCAGTAACTTTTCTACAGGTGGTGCTGATGGCCAAGTCTACTGGCTAAGCATCTTCAAAAGTGCAAAACGGCACACTTCACTTTTCTTATTAGCAGTCATCAAATTATTCTGATATTTGCCTAGACATCACACTGGTCTTTGAAGAGCTCTAAATATCAAGCTACATAATCTGGAAATCTAAATTGAGGTAATCTCACCTTCGATAGGTGTAACACGAAATCACATGATGAAAACGCGGTCTCAGCGAATGTAAGTTCTGAGGAAGCCTACCAACTAAGTACATCAGTATGCAAGTACCAATCCGACTAATCAATTTATATTTGGTCCTAAAATTAGTTTTCCCCGTTTGATGGCCGAATGTAAAATTGCGAAGTGCAGCAAGAGGGGGAGAGAGGAGAAAGTGTAGCAGTTGAATATACTGGTACCAAAGACGACTTCTCCGTCGGATGGCCAGTTAGATGGCCAAATGGTTGCGAAGTGCAAGCATATTTTTCCATAATATTCAAAGATATTTTGTTAGTCGATAATTGTGCATCACATATCTGAGGCCCTCTCATCGTTTGAACAAATGCTTTGTACTACAGTATATTTGAATAACAATACCTACTACATACAAGAACACAGTTGGAAGTGTGGAAGTTTATATATATTCTCCATCTATATAGCTACTTCAACATTGTCCCAAGTGCCCAGCTATCTGATTTACATTATCCTCCCGTTATGTTGTTTATCAATATATCATCAAGTATTCTACTGTGTTCCATGTCTAACCTATCTACCAACTTGTAGTGCATGAGTTAGTTCATCTGTAAGTAAAGTTGATTGAAGGGAAGCTTTAAAGATAGAAACAGAATAGAATACAGTAGGAAAGAATGATTCAGCAGGGTAAATGTAGGTAAGGCAACAACAGTAGATACATTGCATCACACATTGAGAAGAATGTTGACAGCACTGTCACGGCAAAAGAATATCGCAATATAAGAAATCGGGAAAACCTTGTATTGAAAGATAATGGAATTGAACTATATCCATTCCAGCTTTCAGCTTCTATCATCCAAAGCCAACGCCCTCAGCCGGTTGACTTGTATATATGTTCGAGCTCTCCCACCAAACTATCTGAAAATGTGTTGCCATCAGATAACCCCACTCAGACCGTTTCTATGCGATAAAACGCCATGCCCCAGACCGAAGTAAACCTGAACATATGTGAACATCATAATCGTCGTCATCACCATCCACGAAGGTCGCACTTTCTTCCTCTAGGTTGAAGTCCAGCTTCTCGACTGCGACCAGGTGAAGTGGTGTCCCGATTTGAGCCCCTTCACGCCACGGCAGTAGCTAGATGATGTATATTTCGATAGCAGAATCTTGACGTTGTTTCCAACAAATATCTTCCTGAGATATTTAAGATGAGCGAACGCTATCCAAGCTACCAATACTAGATTGAGTGTCGAGCGAGCCATGAGAGTTGGAGCCCATATGGTTTGGAGATCGCCTTCTAGCCGATCGTGAGGCGGCTTCCATCTGTTTTTGGGTGTGCTGATGCATTGTTTTGGCGTAAGTTGAGAGGAGGTAGCTAGCGTCGAAACTTTCGTGGGAAGTTTCAAATGAAGGCTGGGGTGAGTAGGATCGTATTGTTGTTGAAGACATTGTGATGGCTCGACGTATAGATGGGCAGGCTCTGGATGAAAAATATTCCACGGTTTGGTAGTGTGACGATTGAAAAGTGGACACTGAGATGCGGAATAGGTACTCCCCATTAATATATATGAACGGTACTTGAGAACCACCTCACCCACCCACAGGATCCCGCTTCTCCCCTCCGCAATGCTCTAACCACGTTTGTTTATGATCTTCAATTGTTAGCCTCGCGATTTCAATACCCGTGTAATATGACGCTTCAATCCTCCAATAGATTTCCCCACCTTCGCTATTGTGAGTTGGAGGCCCTGCAGATCTGATGTGAATAGGCGTCATAAGCGACATCATACCGCCACCAGTCAGGAGCCACGGAGTGTTCTTAGCTCCAGAAACTAATACTGCAGGTGGGATTTTTGGGCATCATGGAAGGTGCCTAGAAAGATGATTCCAGGGCAAACTTCATCTCAAAATACGCTCTGTTTCGGGATCTCCACCCTCACTTCGCGATGAAATCTTTGTCGCTATGCTAGTAACTAGATTCCATCACCCTAATAATAAGCAGAACACAGTATCAAAGAGGGATACGTATGTAACGAGGTTGAGACTTTCCACTCTTTGAATCTACGTGCTCACCTTGAGAACCGTACCCTTTCGTAGGAGCACGAATCAGCGTGGCTGTGATTCCATTTAGAGTTTGATCGACAATTAGCAATAATCCATCAGCCAAATCAAAATGGCATTGCAATCTGCAAAGCTCGGGGTCTTCGACGAGAAGGTCACTGATCGACATTAAGGTGGCACTGAGACGGGCGGGACGTTGAGGAGGACAGAACAAGCATTCTCGGCCTGGGCTACAGGAACGGAATGATTCTCTTGCTCACTGTCACAACTGTCCCACAATACTACAGTAAAACAGTGGTATGAAGTACAGCAATGAAGCATTATTGATGCTGCACAAACAATAGAGAAGTTTGCACGACAGAATGTTCCAACCCTGGTAGATTTTGCAATACACAACGACAACAATAATTTTGTAAAAGGAAGAATCATTTTTTGAATACGGACTGCATTGCCTTACTTTGGTTTTGTCTTTTGCGGTGCTTTGAGGTTATGATTTTAGAAGTGGAAATTTTTAGATCGCTACAGTCCAGGATTCATGGCTGATGTTGTCACAATGGGGCACGGACGACTTGCCAGCCAAGGCCAGAGTTGACATCATGCATGAAGGGTCCAAGGAAATGATCCATGTCGGAACCGCCCCTTAAGTTGCTGGCGGCCCGGCTTGCAGGGTTCCGGCGAACGACTTCATCATTAGTTCTAGGGAGCAAAGTTTGTCTTGCAAGCAGATGAGATGAGATCTTGGTATGAGTGATGCTGAGGATTTGGAGATTTCTTTCAATCCTGGACGGCCGCAGGGGGACAGAGAACAATCATTCTCGCAATCACAGAACCCAAATGGCCTTGCACCGCTGATGGAACGGGCTCGTTAGTCGGCCCAGCCATTTGTTGAGGACTTGACGTCGCTGCGACGTCAGATTCATCAGCTGAAATAAGTCGAGGCAAATCCATCCAAAGGAGCATGTTGTTCAAGGATACCTCACTGGAGTCGAAGCAATGCATGATGATTTGTTTCATTCAAAGAATGTTACAATAGTAAGATCTTGATCGAATTGTTTGCCGCACGAAATTACTTTTATCAATCAAACTCTATTCGTGGATACTCTCTCCTAACCCTACTGTCTATCAATCGATGATATCAATTATCGGAGTTTCCTTCCTGCATTGGTTCTTCCTGCATTGGTTCTTCCTGTTGACCTATCAAAGATGGCATTTGCATGTTGCGATCGGTACAGTCATCAATTAGCAGGCATTGAAATTCTCTCAGCCATCGCAACTCTCAACAACTGAAAGCGATGATCTTTCTGTAGTCCTAGTTTCCTCTTTGTGTGCTGATGCAGCGTAGCATTGAGCAAGAGGTTCAGAAGGTTGTGACAGCAGAGGCTCAATTCTGACGCCCGTATTGTGGATCTGCATCACTCGTCATAGGCGCTGTGGTTGCGTCAATTTCTCCTAGTTATTGCTGTTACTATGCAGCTTCCCGTTGCTTAGATAACTCGGTGATTTCTGATATCATTCAAGCATCATAGGCAGAAGTGTTGTGATCCACTCGTGAGAGTCCAGGGCCGGGGGATGGTCTCCAAGCTGAGCCATCAAAGAGTCAATCTATTTTTCTCGAAATGGTAAACGTACTAGTGATCTAGTCTGATCCTAGAGTCAGCAGTCAGCCTTGAGGATGAAAGACGCTGTTGTGGCGACAATGAGGTCACTCGCGTGTAAGCGAGATTGCAGCGTCCAAGTTGATATCCTAGAAGAATTATCCCATATGCGCAGGATAGGACAAAATGATGTCTTTATCAATTATACTTGGTTGGTTGATTGATGCCTTGAGCAACTCGAAAGTGGAGAAGTATAAACCTTCCAAAAAAAACATCATATTGCCCCACCCCGCTCAAAGGAGAAGTAAAGAATCCGACAGTTACGCGACTATCTACCTTCCACCTAATGCAGACTCTGGCTGATCAGAAAAGGTTTCAGGTTGAATAGAAGTTTTATGGAGCAAAAAGGACTTGTTTAAATTCTTAGATGGGTTGTTTGCTAACATGTTGCATCACAGACGCCCTCTATTTACTTTCTCGACTATAGCCTTTAAAACTCTCAACAATCTTTCCCACTACCAATTGCACATACGCGCACATTTACATAAAGATAAAGAAGCTTGGTGGGAGCCATCACTACTCTCTTCCTCACTTGATGCGAAACAGTGCGGATATCTCAGGCCTACAGACCAAGTCAAAGGCCTCATCACAGCTACTACTGCTTGTGGCCTATATCAAGATGCATCTATTTGGATCTCTGCTATGTTATATTATAGTTGTTGGCCATGATTGTGCTGGATATTGTCCTAGAAATAGAAAATAAATAGCAATCACACTTTTCGCAGGCCTTACCTTTGCCTTGTCGATGATAAACGTTCTCATTACTAGAGAAGATGAACCTTAATAAATGTCTCAAGTACCGCGCGCAAATTTTCTTGTTTTCTTTACCCTATTCATTGTAATAAATAAGCCACTCTTGCCTCAACAAACTAGTGTGCTGCCAGAACACATCACTCAGTATATCACAAACATCAAACTAACACACATATCATAGCCCAAAAAAAGTAAAACAACCCGAAACAATTTAAAACAACAAAAAAGAAATTCAACATGCTCCCTAGTCCTTCCAGTTCATCTGGACAAGATCCTTTCTTCAGAAACTCTTCAAAGCCAAATATGTCAAACCCAAGTATATCAGCTTTGGCTCTAGTGTCCAAGCCCATTTCTAGCAGATCCATGACAAATCACCAAGTTCCAATGTCGATCCACACTTGCTCCAGGTACATTAGAATATCTGTAGGGCAATCATCGAAGATGATGAAATGATGAAATGAAGAAATCATTCACAATCAGTAGTGGAAAGATCGATTAATGTCGATCTACTGAGTAAGTTAAAACCCCTCTAACACTAGCCTTTCATTGTGTAACAAAATATAGATGATAATGGGCTCAGCTAGCCCTCGACATTGTCCGCAATCAATAATCGACAATCATAGACAAATGATGGGCTTTTCTGCACAAGTAACAACGCACTTCGAAATGCATTAGGATCAAGTATCGATGTGGGTCGATGTTGGATTTGTTTCGACATCCTACACACAAATTCCTACTCCTAGGGGATTTTCTGCCCATCAACACTCAGAACTACAAACAAAAAAAGGTAAGTCAATATTCCTTAAATTCTGGCAGCATAAAGGTGAGTATATTTTTTTGGTGACTTCAAAATTTCTTAGGAGACTAATTCCTGTAAATTTTTGTACTGCCCTTCATCCCTTGCATTCAAACTCTTCTTCTCATCTCCTCTCATCAATTTTACACAACAATCCATCTATCTCCTCCCATCTATCGTTTCCCACACACGGATTACACCAAAAAACATCCTGGGGATCAACAGCTCTCTTGATCTCTAACAGGCGTGGATAATGGGTGCCCCAAAAGCTTTGTTGCCAATTCGGCTCATATCTCCCGGAGCCCTCATTTACATAGGCTCCTGTATCCGGCGCCAAATCTCTTAGGGCCTGTGCCCATTCCACTGTACTTTTGATCGCGCTTTGCTCTGCTGTTTCGTTTAGTGGCGTAAAAACCATGTTGGCTGTAGCATGAACGTATGTGTTCCTCCAAGCGGGAAGAATAGCGTTACTGCCGCCACGTGGAATAGCGTCGTGGACGCCTTTCCCGGAGACAATGAAAACGGTTGCAACACCACCAGCGGAGAACTTCTCCAAAGCATCTCTTACGGCTGTGATGTTGGTGGTTAGGGATTTCCTGTCAAGTAAGCGTGATGACATGATATTCTCGTATCCTACAGCGCTGCTGTCATAGTTTTCAGCGTACCACGCTAATTGGTCAGGATAGGCGGTTGTGTTGCCGATCAGACTCAGGCCTGGCCAAGTCTTATTGGCGTGGTCGATGAGGGGTTGGATGAGAGACATGATGTCTGATGTTTTGGTAGTGTTGATCATAAGCAGTATTCCCGTAAGGCCAGATATGAAAGACGTGCCATCTGCGGAAGGCTGAGAGTTGAAAATGAGCGGGTAGCCAGAGACGCCAGCGTCAGCGAGAGAAGGGAAATTTGAGACAAAATACGCGATCATGTCGAAGGCGTTGGGGGAATTAGCAGGGTATGAGATCTGAAACCTGAAGTTTACTATAGGAGGACTTGGGTACATCTGCATAGTCGCAGATGTCAGGATGCCAAATGTTGAGCCTCCACCCTACGCGTCACATTAGTCCCACCGTCCGAGAGGAGAATAGAAAATCTTACACCTCTCATAGCCCAGAACAAATCCGTATTCTGGCATTCATTCAAAGTCAATATCTCTCCCATGGGGGTCACTATTTCCATCTCTAGTACGTGATCCGAGGCGAGACCAAAATGAGGGCTTAGAATGCTATGACCAGCACCAGTGAGGAATCCACCCAGCGCGACAGTCCTTCCATTACCACCAATGACAGTGTGATTCACTGTTGCTGTCGCTTCATAGGTTTCCAACATTTGCATTCCTCCTCCAGCAGTTATTGCAGCACCATCAATAGTGATGTCGCAATTCTGGGGACTGAAAGATGTGTTATGAATTTGATACCACTTGATGTGATGAACCCAGATTGAAAGAGAATTAGCAGCACTTGAACGGCCCACGTAATCATGACCACTGTTCTTCACTATTAGTCTGATATCATTAACCCTTGCTAGAAAATAAAGTGAGTTTCTTTTCTCGTCATCTCAATGATCACGTACCAAAATCAACACCAGCTTTCACGTGCTGAGCCGTGGTGGCATTGATGACATAGAGAGGGTATCCAGCAGAGCTACAAGGGACAGATGGATCAGGAAGGCAAGAGTCGTTGTTCCAATTGTTCCATTCGGATGAGACGGGGTCATAACCATGGAAGAACTCATTCGACCAGCTCAGTTGCACAAGATAGCATTCGGTCTCATTGTAGTTTGGCATCCCAGGATGGCAAACAGCTCCAGGTGGAGTGGGTGAGATCAACCGTCCTTCCACGGTCTTGTTTAACTGGTCCCAAATATGTTGCGAGGGCCAAGAAGGACTACTTGGGGTGTTTTTGCACCATATTGGATAGGCATCACCGGTACCTAAGACTTGAGGTACTACTAGCGAAAGCAACCAAACGAGGCCAAAAAGTGGAATTGGAGTTTTCTTCAAGAATGTCATGGCAGCGATGAAGGGAGTCACATTAGAGCATCACCATCATCGAAGTAGAAACAGAAAAGGGAAACATAAATTGTCCAACGTGGCTCATGGTTGATGCCCCACTCTGGGATCTGGCTGATTGTGTTCCTGGATTCGAGAATCAGTATCTGATAAAGGATATGCAATATCAATTGTAAAATATATACATTGGATGGAAGTTCGGCATATTGCGATAAGAAACAATCAAGAACAGCCAGCCGAATTGGAAGTTCAAAGGCCACATGTGGCATACCAGCATATAGATGACTCAAACATATTGCACCCGTAAACATCCGCTTGGAAGTAGAAAAATTGAGAACAAGGCTAAGCCCCCACTCAACCGTCTGCCGAGAGATCTGGTCTCTCTGCCGGAAAGCTCGCTTCTTAAATTGGAGAGCAGGGCTATAATCTGGGGTAAATTTCTGGGGGCAATCTCATTCGAGGGAAAGTTCGTTTCGTTTTGACTACTGCAGGGACTACACATATGCCTGTCTTGAAATTCAGGGTCCCTGAGGAGCTGACGTGCTCGTGGTTTTCATCCGTTGAATACTCCGGTGGATCGAAGCACCTGAACTTTGATCGTACGATATGTCTGTGGAAAATGATTGTGAAGCAACCAGTATAGATAACCATTTTGAGTGAATAGATTTAAGGGTTTCTATTTAATATTCAAGAAAAATGCAGGCATTTACAGAGTTCTCGTCAGAAAAAAACAGGATAAGAACTACACGACAGCAAAGACCGGACTATATGAATAAAATATGTATTTCTTCATACGCAGCCTAGGATCTATAGAATCCGACTAATCTAAACAAAAATTTCAGTACGGCCTCAATTGCATTATTCATGATTATGATAGTAAACTTAACGGATTACCACCATCGTCGTGTCTTTGCCTGCTCGGGTCGGCCGAAGATAGCTAGCCTGTTCGAGAGCTTCGCGGGAGCCAGTCTAGCCATTTTATTTGGAACTTCTCCAGGAGTTCCGATCGTTACGTTCACTGTAGAGCATCCTGTCGTGGGGATAGTTATGATGGTTGTATTTGCTCCATTGAGAACAGCCTCAAGATAGTCCATTACCCGAGGTCGTGCAGCCCAAAGCTCCTGGTTGTGGCCACCAAGTGTATTTCGATGATAAAGAATGTTCGCACCTTGGTTGCAATAAGATTCGATAATAGCATCCGTCTCGTTTGCGGGACTCATCTCATCTTGAATTGCCTTGTAAATGAACATTGGCGCTACTGGCACACCATGCTTTCCCATAACTCCGTCTTTGTTGTACATTTCCATCATGATTGGAGAGTACACATCGTCAACTCCTTTTATGAAGTAGTCATAAACGTTATCATACATGTAGGCATATAGTGCGGTGATCCCGTCCATTTTCGTAGCAGAAAGAAACCAGGTCGCGTTATAGGGTCCATCAGTTTTCAATTGCTTCAACATGTACTCTCGTGCTTCGGGATGTTGAGTCGTAATTCCGTTGATGCCAGCAATCAAAAGCCCGGCGGTATCTTGTGCGTTCATCGCCTGAGCGACAGTTGTCATATTTGGGGCAAGTCCACCAGCGACAATTCCAGTAATTGAAAGTTCAGGAGCATATTTTCCGTGTAATTCGGCCGCAAACTCAGTTGCCAGTGCTCCACCGCTATAACCCCATAAGGCATTACGTATAATATCTGTCCTGAATCCAAACTGGCCGAGTACCTGATTTGTAGCTCGTATGGCGTCAATCGTAGCATGGCCAGACTGAACACCGGCACAGTAACTGGCTTGTGGTCCTTCATAATCAGGGGCTGACACAAACCAGCCATGAGCTAAAAGGTCTGTGACCTCTCCATATTCGTCACCAAACTGTAAAAGGTAACTCGGCGTAGCATTGGGATCTGCACTGTCGTAAGGGACTTGATATGTGATGATGCCATGAGAACATGCTGTTTGGTTTGATGCGCTACAGTTTGCCTGCGATGCAGGAATAAAAACTGTTGTCGCCGCCCATGATGCATTATTATTTGAGTCCGTGGTGCGGTATTGAACCTGGAAAGTATCTATGCAATTTTGTATCGTGATGGTGGGGTATGCCGATTTTCTGAGCTTCAGCACCGTACCGGGTGTGGTAGACTCCCAACCATCAGCTGGGTTAAACCAGGCATCTTGGGTAGGAGGCAAAAGTAGTTGAGAAGAGTTCGTGGTCTGACGATGTTTGAGATAGCTACGTCCAGGAGCATGTAATGGGTTGGCGAGGCCTACAGCTAGGAGGCTCAACTGGAGTACAAGCCCCGTGAAAGTGTACATCGTAAGAGAAGATGAAAGATCTGGCAAGTGAGGTTCATTCTGTTAACACAAGCAGAGATATATGGATCAAGATACGAACGAGTTGCCGACAGCCGGATAGGGGGCCCATCTCACTACCGCTACAGTATCCGGGCAGCCGTTATCTTAAGCATCTAGATATCCTACAGTATATCCGGTAGTATCTTCCCCCTGAGTAATTGAGATGGTAATTGATAAGATGCATCTTATAGCCGCGCGTTGTCAATATACCCGTAAGGATGGCGCAATATAGCTGCAACATCCCACCGGACATGGATTCTGTCTGATGTGTGGAGTTGATCTGCAAGGTCGTTTTGTCCGTTTCAATAGTGCGGGGAAAATATGATTGAAATCTGATATTAATTCTGTAAATATTGCATGCTGAAATATTGACAAAGTACAGAGAGCGGGAATGGGGTAAAGCCCTAGTGTTGCATTGGAGGAAAGCTAGGGTAACTGAGGACCGACACATGGGTCGTAATCGGGTGGGGGATCTCAGGGAATCTGGAGGTCAGGGAGGTCTAGTCTTCTGTCAAAATGCAGTCACGTGCTGGTCTTCACTTCCATAACAATGGAATTCTTAAGGGAAGGAAGAGGTGAGATTCAGGGATAATAATCACTTGTTCATTTCGAAATACCATTCCGTGCAAGATTCATATTTCATACTTGTTCGAGAAGCCTCGGTCATGGTGGTTCCCTCTCTCTGTGATTTTCTGGAAAGCGAAAATCTAATCACGTGGAACGATATCAAGATTCATTATACGCAAGGATAAGTCGATAGGTCGGGAATAAAATGGAACACTCAAACACTTCCTTCAGAGCTAAAAATGACTTACGCACTCACTCATTGAAGCATACATAATTAGAGAAAGAAATCGAGTTCTTCGCGAAATAATTGGCGTCACTAGCAACACGAAGCTCAAGGCTGAACATCTCAACCGACTTCGAGCTCACAGTTCAAGGCACTATGGACCCTGGAACCGCACTTGCTGTTGCTAGTCTCGTGATTGATGTGGCAAAAGATCTTTTCGAGTATTATTCAATCTAGAAGGATCGCAATGAGGATGTTAAGAAATTTAGGGGAGCGTTGATATGGCTAAGAAGCCTTTTCGAGTCTCTGCGGACAACTCTGACGAATAATTCACTCAACCAGGTGCAGGTCAAGATGATTACTGATTCGATCAGTTCTTGTGAGACCGCCATGGGCAAATTGAAGCAGAGGCTGGATAAAGTAAAGAGAGAAACGCCACCAGATACTGTGGCAGAAAAATTGGACGACCAACGTCGAAGAGTTTTGTATCCTTTCAGGAAAAGCACCATCGTCAAATTCTGTCAAGTGATTGATGATTCGAGAGATAGAACGCATGTTGTCGTTACACTGTTAGATCTGTAAGTTTATCTTGGGTATTGCTAAGCGCCAGGATCACTTAGCTTATGCTCTACAGAGATACTACTGCCCAAGTTCTTCAAATATCAAAAGACCTTGACAGAAAACTGAAGACTGTTGCAGAAAATGTCACTGATCTGAAAGCCACGACAAGTTCGAGCAAGCAGAGTAAGTACAGTAATGATTGAGTCGTAGCCTGAAGCAACTTTGAACTGATTCTGTAGATGAGAATCGACAGAAAGTCATGCAATGGTTAAATCCAATCAATCAATCAACAATCCACAATGATGCTCGTCAGAAACACGAAGTTGGTTCAAGAGAATGGCTCTTTACAAGCAACAGGTGGAAGGAGCGGGAAGGATCACCTTTGTGGCTTTACAGAAAAGGTAATTACAACCAACTGTTGATATTATTTGACTTCGGTTGCCGTATTTTGGAAACTCATTATCATCATGGGGGGTTGCGGAAAGACTGTCCTCTTCTCGTCTGTTATTGGTCGAATATCATCAATTGGATCACAATCTAGCGGTAACACCTTCATGATAGCTTATTTCTACTGCTTGTATAGAAAAGGTTCGAATCATGACCTTAGACCAATCTTGAGAACGTTTGTCGCACAGATACGCCGTCCGGGTGTTATTCCATATCCCCTCCAGCGTCTTTATGATAGTCACTCGTCAAAATTCCCACCAGGCATTCCCTCCGATGATGAACTTTGAAATTGCTTTATTGAGATAGCCTCAGCTAAAGACTCAGGTGAATTCTTTGTCATGGTTGATGCACTAGATGAGTTGCCTCTGGGAAGGTGCCGGGTGGATATACTTGGATTTTTCAATCAGCTAGCCTCACAGCACCTCCAAAATTTTCACATTTTTGCGACAAGCCGTGATATATCAGATATCACGCTTGGTTTATCCTCTTTTTCTCGGATCCCTGTCGATAACTTGATGGTTATCGAAGACATACGAATATACACCACTAGCCAAATAGCTCAGGACGCTAGATTGTATGACCAAAATCCTACCATCGAGGACAAAATCTTAACTACTCTTGTAGAAAAAAGTGAAGGGTCGTAAGTATCTGAGCAGGAATTATCTAAGTCGAAGACTAAACATTCCAGATTTCGATGAGCGGCCTTACAACTCGAAGAGCTCAAGGCTCTTGTACCATGAGACCTCGAAGTCTTCAAAGAGCGCTGATGTCTCTCCCAAAAGATTTGGATGAGACTTACGATAAGGCACTGACAAAAATACACCTTGGAAACTCAGAAGAAGTCTTAGCTGCTTTGAGGTGGATTTCATCCGCTATACGTCCGTTATTCATCGAAGAACTAGTGGAAGTTTGTGCTATCGACCTCCATACGCAACCGGAGTTTGACCCTGAGGAAAGATATGACCCTCTTAGCGTTCTAGACATACTCCCTGGACTTTTACAAATCAGTCCACCGCTCACACGGACAGGAGAAATAATCCCGGGAACACATATTATCACCTTCGCGCACTTCTCCATTCTGGAATATCTTCTCGGAGATCGGATAAGGTCAGGTCCTGCAAGCTTTTACAGCTTACAAGTGTAAGCTTCAAACCATTACCTTGCTCATTCATGTATCGCCTATCTCAAATGCTGCAAACTCTAGCGCGTCGGAATGAAAGCTATCCATTAAGAGAATACTGCTGCGATTACTGGGCATGGCACACTGTGTATAACTCAGAAGTCCGGTCTCCAGAGGGTCAAAAACTCATACGACTGACCAAACAAGCACAAATGCTATTCGAATCGGTATCTGAATCAAACATTACTCTAATGGATTCGCCGAATCTGGAAACACAGGCTATTTTTGAAGATCTTAAAGCTCGCCTATCCTATGTTGCTAAGTGGTTACCAATGACAGAATTCGGAGGGCGCAGTTTACGAAAGCATTACAAATCCCGTTCTTTTACTCAGAGTTCGATATTTCAGAAAGCAGTAAGGAGGACCTGACATCTTTCAACTTTCCAAAACGGGTTGATGATAGTGGCATTCGACTGGCAGAACTGTTCCCATCCGCGAGAAGATTCACAGGAATCAGATGCAAAATATTCTCTGTATCATTAGATTCTAATCCATCGTATGAAGCCATGTCATACTACTGGGGTCCTACCAGCCAAGTCTCTCGAATTCGTGCTAATGGTGGTCTACTTGATATCCCTAAGAATCTAGCTGAGGATTTGCGAGGATTACGCCGAAAAGAAGGAAGCCACGGACAAATTCTCTTTGTCGACGCTCTATCTTTTAGCCTTATAGAAGAGGAAGAGCAAGAAATTAGGGTGAAACTTACGTCACGTATATTTCAGGAGGCTCGACAGGTAGCCATCGGCTCGGGAGAAAGTAGAGAGGCCGATGCAGATGTGATCGATTTCGTGAGGCGAGTTATGCCAACCTCATTCCATGACCAAGACTTGCAAATAGATGCAACAAAGATTTCTCAAATTCGGAACGATATTTCACCAAAGGATATTGGACGCGCTGTTCTTCAACTATTTCAAAGACCCTGGTGGCGCCGAATGTGGCCTGTGCAAGAGGCCAAGAACTGCGACGCTTTACTATGGAGAGACGGCGATTACTTTCGACGTATTTCAGAAATTTTTCGAGATGGGCAGAGTAATTCAAGAATTGATCGGACGTGCTTCTTACAGCAAGCTCTGCTCAAGCAAGGCTTGGATTGGTGCGCAAAGAGTATCTATGATTCGATCGCAATATATGCCAGGCCATCACCCTATACTTCCAGAGCTTTTGTGGGCTACCCAATACCATGAATCTGGAAACAGACTTGACAAGGTCTATGCTCTAATAGGATCCAAATCTGCAATTGCCATCATGGGTACCAAACTTCATATCAGCTGGAGAAGACTGTATCCCTTTGGTTCGAGGGTCATTCGGGGCTCGGATATCAGTAGATCAATTCCAAGCCGGGGCGCCGCTCAATGTCCGCCAAGATTCTCAAAAGATATGCTTGCACTTACTTTCAAAGGACTGAAAGTTGATACTCTATTATTCTTGCATGAGACTCCTCTTGGTACTGAGTCTTTTGAGAAGCTTTCGACCCTATATAAGTCCACCGTGAAATCGGAGACTTCATTCAAACAGCCCAGAGGTTATCTAGATTCTGATTCATTCTGGCGAACACTTTTGGTTGACCAATTGGGGGGCCAACAACTACTAGCGACAAGCAAAGGCTTTGAAAATGCATCCTCTTTGGATGACAGTAGTGACATAATGAGCAGCCAAATGAAAGCCGCTTCAATTTCCAATACAGCAAAGGAAGGCTATTCGCCATAACAAGTAGTGGCCAGATTTGTCTTGTCCCTTGGACAGCAGCTCTCGGAGATTTAATAGTGGTGCTCATTGGTGCAGCAGTTCCTTTTCTGTTGCGACAATCTGGCGAAATGTACCGACTGGCCGGGGAAAAGGTGAGTTTTGACCAAATTACTTACATACTTTATTTTGTCGCTGACATTATGCTAGCTATGTGCACGGATTGATGAATGGGGAAATCTTAGCGGATAAAAAGTATGCGGAGTCTCAACTAGAAGAAATCACGACCGAATAAATTAGACACGGATTTTATGTAAAGACCAAGCAGGGTCCGAGTTTCTCAACTATTTTGATGAATGAATAACAGCCTGTTCTCGAATACTACAGAACCTGGTTTATGTTTTGATGTGTGTTGATGAAAGTCATCCAACGCGCTGGCTAAGGGCATGATGACGGTCAAAGAGACATGGAAATATCATGTACTCTGAAATAAATCGAGTAGTTGCAATATCGACTTTGTTCTTATTTTGAATCAAGCCATATTTTAAAAGGATTAACCTTGTTCACCTCTCCACGGGGAGTTCGGTTGAGCTCGGCTTAAGAAAACTCTGGCTTCCGATAAATTACATCTTGAAAGATTTTATGAAGTACCGAGACACTCACTAAACTATTATAAATCTCAACAAAATGGCCAAAATAGCAAGTATCGAGTACTTTCGCGT
Source organism: Arachnopeziza araneosa (assembly GCA_003988855.1). Lineage (NCBI taxonomy): Eukaryota > Fungi > Ascomycota > Leotiomycetes > Helotiales > Arachnopezizaceae > Arachnopeziza > Arachnopeziza araneosa. The sequence continues at coordinate 171,749 of QYAI01000056.1, read as the reverse complement.
TCCACCACGTTGGCTGTTTGTCAAAATCACCGACTCGAACGGCAGCGCTGGCTGGGGAGAAGCCTCACTCGAGGGCCACACTCAAGCTGTTGAAGGATGTCTAGACGCGTATATCTCGCAGTTTGTCGGACTGGAAGCCAATGATATTGAACACATCTGGCAGCTTGCTTACCGAAGCGGATTCTATCGAGGCGGGCCAGTCATGATGAGCGCGCTCAGTGGCGTGAATATCGCTCTGTGGGATATGAAAGCCAGGAATCTGGGTGTACCAATCTACCAGTTGTTAGGCGGAAAGTTGAGAGACAAGATTAAAGTATACGCTTGGATTGGTGGAGATCGTCCGGCAGATGTTTCGGTGCAAGCGTATGTCTACTTTCTAAAAATGAATATAGCATACGTTGACAAACTTTCAGAATGGCCAGAAAGGCACAAGGATTTACAGCTGTCAAAATGAATGGAACTGAAGACCTTGGATGGCTTGATTCTCCATCAAAATTGGATAGCTGCATTGAGCGACTCAAAGCTGTGAAAGCTCTAGAAATGGATGCGGGTATTGATTTTCATGGAAGGGTACACAAACCCATGGCCAAACAACTCGCTCACGCTCTCGAGCCGCATCGGCCACTGTTCATCGAGGAACCACTGTTATCCGAACATCCTGACGGTATCAAGGCTCTGTCTCAGTTGACAAGCACTCCAATTGCCCTTGGCGAAAGATTGTACTCCCGTTGGGATGTACGACCATTTTTAGAATCGGGAGCAGTTGACATTCTCCAGCCAGATGTGTGTCATTGTGGTGGAATATCGGAACTGAAAAGAATAGCTGCCATGGCAGAGACGTATGATGTTGCACTTGCACCACATTGTCCTCTCGGGCCGATCGCACTTGCGGCTTGTGTTCAAGTCGCAGCCGCTACCGCAAATTTTGCCATTCAGGAAATGAGCTTAGGGATACATTACAATGAAGGACAGGATCTTGCCAGTTATATGCATAATCCTGAGGTTTGGAAAGTAGAGAATGGGTACATCAACCTTATGACAGGTCCCGGACTTGGCATCGAAGTAGACGAGGAACAAGTGAGGAGGTTGTCACAAGGGTCAGTACCTTGGATTACTCCTGGGTTTGTCGGACCAGGAGGTGAAGTTCGGGAGTGGTGATATTTTCGGGCGAGAGAGGTATAGAGGCACATGAGACTGTGATGGGGAGATTGCTGAGTTGAGTGACAACTTATATGAAATTTGAAACATGGAAATGCTACAGCATAGACAAGTTCTAAATACAGTAGAAAAACTACCTAGGTAGGCAAAGAAAGTAGCTTATCCCAGGTAGTATAAACATCGAACAACCCTCGTGTAGATATTTTAGTGCTAACCTCGCTTAATCCTCCGTAGTGAACCATGGAAGAAATTCATACCCGCACGCCTCTTTCTAAGGGATGAATTTCAAGCAACCTCATTAGCGTCAGAGTTCTCTTAGTCTCCTGTAGCAGGGTTTTCCAGCAGAGCTAGTTTGTCAGCAGCAAGACCGATGGCCTTTAAGGACCGGCACCATAGTTAGCAAATAAATCAACTTTTTCATGAATTCATATTGTTTCCTGACAATTGGTAGCAACGCCTAGTTCTCGAATCAAGCCACTCGAGGCAGGGACCTTCACTGATTTGTCTAGGGTCTGGTTGGAAGAACCACTCGAATACCAATCACACCCCGCACACACTGACCCACGAAAAATCGACGCTACCATTCACACTTCTCCAAAATATCAGATGAAGGACTGAATCATGAGACTCCACAAATACCTCAATGAGCACATCTTTCTCTTGAGACTTGCACGCAAGACAAAAGAATACGTGGTGAACTGTCTAATATGCAAGCTGGCGAAGCCTAACACCCCGGGTCATTATAAGTTACTCAAACCAATCCCCCACCAAACAGACAGCTATCTACTATGTGCGTAGACTTCGTAACTGCGTTTCCAGAATCGACACAAGGACACAACGCGATCATGTCAATTACCGACCAATTGACAAATTGGGCGAAAGTCATACCGAGAGGTCAAGATTGGAACCCTAGCGATATATTTAGTGTATCTTCAAAACCAAATTAAATGAAGCAGCTAGGAAATGCTTAATTAAGAACTAGAAGTTACGTTGAGCGTTAACTACAGTGTACATGTGCTTGCTAGCATCCAGTTAATTTCATTGTCTTCATTACCTTTACCAGATATAGTTCCCTGCTGGACCAATTAGGATTACTGTGTCAACAAGAGAGATCTAGCGGCCGCTAGTAGAGGAATAAGTGATTGTTAGATAGTGTTTCCATTCACGCCGTAACTTTCGCTTGCAGCGACTCTCGCTCTCTTAAATCAACTAAAATTAACAACAGATCAACCAATCCACCACAATGAACTCTAGACAATCTATCACAATGGATTCCAGCCAGTCTATCATAATGGATTCTAGACAATCTGGTATGTGAAGAAAGCTTGCAAAGTACAACGCTAACTTGAATAATGAAGCGTTAAATTCGACTTCCAGCCCGAAGCGCTCCCAGGGTCTCGAGGACCTACCATACGACCTCCTCCACATAATCTTTGAAGAAATAGGCCGTTTCGATTCTGTATTTCTCGCTCTCTCAAGCCCAAAGCTATATCCGAATTTCAAACTTTATTTCCCAAAACCATTCGAACTAAGTATCGCCGTGTATTCCCGCCGAACCAAAGGCCTTCTCATGTCATGGAGCGGACTTTGTGAATACGACCTATTTAAGATCAATTGCCAGCTGACCATCGTTAATTTAACTGGTCTGCGTGTGAAAAGAGAGCAGGCGATGAACCGGTTGAGACCTCATGTGTGGACCAAACTTTGCGTCGCTAGGGAGGCTAGGAGGGCCGAGGAGGCTGATAGGATGAGGGTCGAAGAGGCCAGGCAAAAGAAGTTGTCGGATTATCCAAAACTCTCACCCGATGATTTCCGCATGTACGACTATAATGAGTCAAAGACAGGCCGAACCTCCAGTTTTGGATGGTTTGTGGATGGATTCCGCTCTACAGATTTCGAGCTGCTCCGGTTCCCAAACCCCCAGAAATTCAAATGGTACCGGTTAGGCGAATGGGACTGGGCGGGTAGGGAAATTATCATGAATAGCATGAAGTACTTTAAGAATGTCGAGAAGTGGCAGGATCATTGGTGTGTTTATTACATTTTTGACAGACTCGAGAAGGACTTTATGGAGGCTGTTAAACTGGAGGAATTTGCCGAGGCGATGGCACTATTCTCTGCTTGGACTAGCTCGGGTCAGAAGAAGAGAAGAGCACTACGCAAGCTAAGGGAAAAGTTTGCAAAGGAGTGAGGCGCAGTGTCGATACATGCGTGGAACTATCAAAGAGGAGCTTACGTAGGAGTAAGGGAGATTGTCAATGCGTGCCTAGGACTATGGCGAATATGGAAATCTGTAAAGCTTAGATGAAGGCTTTGGACCTTGGCAACGGAGACCTGCAGACCTGCTAAGGGAAAGCCGCATTTGCAATTAAGCTATGAATCAAGCTTTGATCTCTCTTTTCACAAGGATACTAGATTTCGTTCTTCTCATCGCATATGACCCATCCTTCACGTGCGCCTCATCCAACGGCCCAATTCCCTCTACCTTACCCTCCCTACTCTACCGGAACATTGCCTCTTCGTGCATTCCATATTAAGCAGTGCTCGGTCAATCACCACTATTATTTTCGTACATTTCCCTGCTTTGTTGACTCCTCTACGGAGACGCAACAGGATAGCTGGTAAAGGCAGGCCGTGCCACCGGCAAATTCATCCTCATGCGGCGTGGATCGCACCGTCCACCACTCAGAGCGCAGCATCAGCTCCGCCGGATCCGCATCGTCGGCTCCGCGCTGACCGCAGTGCCGAAAGGTGCATTTGACGTAAACAAGGGCTGCACAGCGACGGAGATATCGAGTCTGTACGAGTGCCAGCATCAGAGAGAGTTAGGCGTCAGTATGTATATAATTGCGTGCTGCTCTTCGCAGAGATGGATGTTTGGGACAGACACACAGATACAAATACACAGAACTCAGGTTCAGACTTCAGACTCAAATTCAATTTTACTTTTACTTTCAAGACCACGCAACAGTTTTTAGATTTACAACCAGATTTCGAGCATTGATACCAACCACAAAGACAAAATGGCTTCACCTCAGCTCAAGGTTGCAATCATCGGTTCCGGCCTCGCTGGTCTTTCCCTCGCTCTCGCCCTCCATCAGCAGAACATCGCCTGTATCCTCTATGAAAGCCGACCTGCACCATTAAACATTGGAGGAGCTGTCATGCTTTCTCCAAACGCACTCAAGATCCTAGACGCATTAGACGTATATGATAGCTGCCGGGTTAAGGGGTACAACTTCGAGACCCTGGATTACAAGGACGGGGCCGGAAACCTCCTAGAGGAATATGCATTCGGTGGGAAGGAGAAGTATGGTTATCCAGGCCTGAGGATTTATCGACGGGCGCTCATTAATGAGCTTCTGGAGAAGCTGGCGGAGAAGAAGGTTCCAATTGTGTTTGGGAAGAAGTTTGTGAAGATCGTGGAGGAGACTGAGAAAGAAGTTACATGGGAATTTGCAGATGGGACCACCGAGACGGCAGATATTCTCGTTGGTGCAGATGGAATCCATTCCACTGTGCGAAAGTACCTCTATCCCGACTTGAAGCCGACTTTCACCATGAGAGCCGGAATCACTGCAGCAGTGCCGACCAAACAACTTAAAATCCCGGCCGGTTACCACATCCCTGTCACCATCCAGACCGAGCATGGTGGCTTCACAATTGCTCCACAGGAAATAGACGGATCGGAGGTTCTGATTGGGAAGCAGAAAACTGTCTCTGAAGACTATGACAAAGCTGGATGGGATCGTATCACCGCCGATAAAGGCGCATTGGTCAAGTTCATCCAACAAGATGCAGAAAAGTTTCCCGAGATGGTGCAAAACGCCGTGTCAGAGATTCCATATGACAAAATCAACGTCTGGCCATTTTATATCGTACCCAAGCTTGAGAAATGGGCTTCGGAAAAGAGGAGGGTGATCATACTAGGTGATGCTGCACATGCTATCCCTCCAAGTGCAGGTCAGGGTATCAACCAAGCTTTTGAGGATATCTATATCTTCGCGCTGCTATTAGGACAGGCAAACAAGGTGAAGATGCAGGATGCCTTGAGCTATTGGCAACATTACCGACAATCAAGAGTGGACCGGGTGATGTGGCTGAATGATCAGATTGTCTTGAGGCGGATGACAAAGGAAGAGCGGGATGCAATGCCAGCAGGTTCGATGGAAGAAATTGACTTGGGTTGGCTCTACTCGGCTGATTTTAAGGGGGATGTCGAAAAATGGGTTGCTTCGCAGACGCAGAACTAAGCTTAGGCCTATGCATCGCACATAGGGAGCAGGTCGGGGTTTTAGCGAAGATTTGCTGTAATCCTGAAAAACTTAAAATAGAAATCATGCTTAATAGAAATTTTAGATACCATGCTTGATATTGTATGAGGATTTTGACCTTAATCTAAAATGTGACAAATCTTTTTGATTTTCTAATCATATTGAACCTAGTGCTAGCTCCAGAAGTCGCTTTGACTGCTGCTGCCGCCTAGAGTGTAGGCCTCTAGCAAGTCATAGTTTGCTCCATCAATGTCAAGGTAAGATCCCTGTAGCACCTATTAAGCTTGAGTCCTTTTTATGTGAACAAAATAAAATGTTTCAGGAGAACCTACAATACCACCATTAGAAAGTAAGAGATCAGTTGGAGTTGAAGTCCAATCGATGATCGTGTTCCCATTCCCTAACTCAAGTTGGGCATCGGGAGAAAGTGGATCGCGCATGTCCTACAAAAGTTAACTGGCATTTTCTCTGAAAGAAACATCTAAACCAACCGCTTCATGTCCATTTTTCGCCTCATCAAGTCTCGCAGCCCTTCTACACGCCATAAGCACATTATAAGCACCCTCTTTCATCATCTCTTCCTGACTTCGTTCCTCGACTTGTGACTTCAACATCTGAGCAATGACCGAGATTCTGAGAACATCTTTGATATCGCTTCCATTTCTGGAAATCCGTCGCATTAGATTGGCGAGTGTGTCGTCAATTGCCAAAAAGAGGCTTGCTTTTGTCCATGACACAAGTCCAGGCGCTTGCGCGTGAAGACAGATATCCAGAGCTGCTAGCATTATGTCGTTTTTACACAGGATGTGAAATAGTTCCCAAGAGCTTCCTTCTGGGTGGTTTTCAGATTCCACATCTGGAGTTTCAAGCAGCTTCTGATAAGATAAGATAGTTAACGAGGACTGAACACCAACATTTACTGTTTCTGGTGCCAAATCCGTGAGTGCGATATATGCGTGATGTAGATATGATAAAACTCTTTGGATATATACGTGGAGCAAGACGATACTAAGAGTCTGCCTTAAATCATCTTTCGAGACTTGGTGTGGACGTAATATAGCCGGAAGTTCTTGAATGTGCTTTTCAAAAGCATGAATAAGTGGTTGAACGTCTTCAACTCGTGTAAAAGTCCTGGAAATCGCTTGGAGTCGTATCGGCAAGGATTTTATTAATGCGACCTGGAGAATGGAATCGGTTGATTCAGAGAGACTTTTGGATAAAGGTAGCTCAACCATTCCTTCAAATAATTCAACATCATCGACATTGACTGGCGACTTGCAAGTAAAATCTCCATCGTGAACCATGCTCGGCATTCCATAAATTAAAGACGCCCCCAAATCCAGCTCCACAATTGTCATCCAAAGTTTCCGTCTAAGTTCCCCTTCAAAAATTTGGATATCTGGAAACTCCGACGGGTCCCGATGCAGACCTGCCACCATAGCAGATCTCAGGAGCTTCCCAGTTGACTTCCAAATTTCGTCAGGCTGTGCGGACCTTACCTGTTGAGATAGAATAAGCAGTGCTTGTGCTTGTAATGTTCCCATTGTGAGTTGCTTCCGCCCTCTCAAAGTTTCGAGCCATTCTCCAACATGGCCGCACAGAATATCCGCCTCTGATTCTTTCTCGCCACTTGGTCTAGACACACCTTCCCAGGCGTATATAATTGCCACAATGATGGCCAACTGAGGGATAAAGAATTTGAATCCTTGACGCTGGATTTCATCGGAGTCCCAAAAATTCCGAAACTCGTTCATAAAGGAGGGATAATGCAAAATCCTCATTGTTTTCTCGAAGCTTTTGAAGTATAAATCGACGGCTTCGCTGCAAATCTCTCGAGAAGGTAACACATCCAATAACGGGGATAATGTCCAGCTAGCTTGATCTCTTTTGTCGCGCTTTTTGCGGGCCTTCGTGAACCGGTCATAATGTCTCCTCAATTCATTCCATGCATTTGCTGTCTCGGGGTTACTGAAACCACCGAGAATGAAACGCCCAGGACCACGAAACTGATGAAGTTAGAAGCGCATCTTCATTATGGAGAGAATCTCACGTGATGGAACATCGATTTCTTGTAACTCTGACTGTGATACCGAGCACCCGATGCCTTGATACTCAAGGAAGCATCAGGTTTAGGCAGACTCTGATGCAGCATTTTCCCGTCGTTCTCACTATTGGGAGTAGTGATTCCATGGCTTGCACAAAGACGCTCCAACTTTTGCAGCCGTAATTGCATGGATGCTAAAGACTCAACCTTCGAAAATTCATCTGGCTCGATGACAGCACTATTTGAAGCTTGCTGATTTGAGATTTCTATGTCTGGGGTAAAGCCAGGAGCAGAAATCAAGATTGGTTGTGGAGACTTGCCATTCGAGTTATGAAGCACGTTGGGTGCTACCTTTTTGGGTGGAGCATTATAAGAACATTCTCCGACATGGCCAGTTGACACACATTGCTTACAAGGGAGATCTCTGTCACATCTGACCTTCCTGCGGCGACAGCGGAGGCAAGATAGCACAGGACGAGGGCGTGGAATCGGATGGATGTTGTTTGAAGGCGTAATATTTTTATTGGTGAATATTGATTGAACGGATTGGACATGAGCTGAGGACATAACAGCGAGTCGCTTTTCAGCTCAGTTTGAATATAGTTGCGCGGCGTAGTGGGGCCAGGAAGAAAGCACGACCAGGGAACTTGTTCTAGCCTCGATAGAGTAAAAAAATACTAAATTTCCTAGGCGGGCATTTGATAGGAAGATTCGACTGGCTAATAGGAGCGTCTCCGATTCGAGAGTAAGCAAGACGTTGAAGTGGGAAGATATATTAGGTAAGTAAGCTGCTTAGTCAGTCAGCCGTTGTTCCTACCTCGCGAATCAGCGAGAGTAATTCGGCCATACGTAAATTGAGCCTCGGTTTGCCATGACAATTTAGCTACGTAACGAAATTTTGATTGTCTAGAACTATATAAAGCGTAAAACGTTTACTATCTAACTAAGAACTTTCATAATGTTTTAAACTCTGCTACTTGCTGAGGTCTTCTTCGAAGGATCGCTTCGATCAATAAATGCGGTTTTTCTGTCAACTGCGAGCTCGCCAAATCCCAACAAGACTTCGTATCCTGCACGTCCACCAAATTATTCTCTCAATTTAGTCTGATTTGAGTACTAGCATCGAGAGACAATTCTTAGCATTAGAACAATTTGGAGAACAACCAGAAATTATCGATTCTGGTAGTGCAGCGACCAAATGTAGACAAAAGTAAACAAGAGTTCTTGAATAAAGTAGCTGGAATTGATACTACGGCGCGATGGTTCATTCTTACAGACAAACAATATCTTTGTTTCATCCGAGCCTAACAGTAGGGCCTCTTTCAACCCCTAACTACAGCGTGCACATTCGCGCTTCTGCTCCACCACCCCACACTCAATCAGCATAGCATTCCGGTAACACAGCGACGGTTTTACTGAACGAAGATTGTTTCGGAGTGCTGATTCTTCTGATAGATGGTGCAACAGAGTGACTGGGCATCGGAATGATGCTCGTCGCCTTTCTGCTTGCTGGTTGAGGACTGATCATTTGTGGAAGGAGAGCTTGGGGAGCTGCCTCGTGAATAGTCTCATACTCTAAAGCCTTGACAAGCTTGTACAAAAGAACGGCAAGAATTACGCCAGCTATTGGGCCGACCCAGTAGATCCAATGATAGGTCGGAAACGAGCCGTTGACAATGCAGGGAGCGAGAGAACGGACTGGATTCATGGATGCACCAGTCCAGAAGACGCCTATCTTCATCAACAAAACGTCGCTGAAATTGAGAATAGAGAACCTACCAACAAGATGTGCAATGAAAACTGATAATCCAATGCCAATTGGAGCAAGATATGTCGCATCATGATCCTCTGCAGCGAGCATGAAGACAACAAAGGTAAGTTGTGCAGTGAGCAGCATCTCAATAACAACTCCTTGACCAATGCTAGTTCCGGCACCAAGTGTGGTGCCAGAATTGAGTCCACCACGGAAGAGAGCATATACCATGTATGAAGCAATGATGGAACCGATAGTCTGTGCAACGCACAGAAGAGCACAACGAGCCCAGGTAATAGCACCAATGAGAGCCATTCCGAGTGAGATCTTAAAACGAGCAGTTAGATAGTGTCTAAATCTCAAAACGTTCAAACAAGAATATTTTAAACCTTCACTTACAGAGGGATTGAATAGGCCACCACTGATCCGGAAGAAAGTCCATGCCGTGACGACTAAAGCGAACCCTGCAGACAAGGCGATATACAAGAGCTGTTCTGGAGAATGCGAAGCTGTAGCAGTAGAGACTTTTCCAGGACCTTGCTCTTTATTTGAAGAGGCACTGGCAACCTCCACACCCGCGAAAGCAAGAAATAGGAAAACAATTGTGCCGATCAACTCCCCGAGGAAGCCAACAACATGACCACGAGCGCTGGCTGGAAGAAGTGCGAAGATCGCCCGAAATGCCTTCTTGAGAGGGTCACGGCGGGCGATAGTTGTGATTGATTGTCGAATATTCAATGTCGGCCGGCGTCCTTGGTCCATGTTTGTGATAGTGTGACGGTAATTTAGGGATAATAGCAGTTGAACAATCTGATATTTTAGGATCGGTGTAATAAGCTAATGAAGACGAGGAATCGAGTCAAGTGCATAGGAAATCGGATGAAGGGAGTGCTAGGATCAAAGAAACCAAGGTCTACTAGCTTGAGTCCTTCGTACCTTCCCACTGAGGCTGCACCCACGGCTGCACTCCAGCGCCTGTCAGGGAGTCATCCACTACCCTTTACCACTTCTCTCTGCCTCCCTGAATTGAGCAAGATTCCATATTGATGGCTTGCGGACAATCCTTACAACCGCTTGGAAAGTTGACAAGGCATCAGAATGGAATTGACAAGTTGAGGGAAATAGGTTCTGTAAATCGCAAGGGAAAAGGGGTCAAGGGCAGAGAGATATAATAGCTTTGGTCGCTTTCATATGTGAATAGAATATAGATATTAGAACTCTGAGCTCATCGCAGTCATCATCAAGATGCTGCGGAAGAGTCAGAGGGTCCAAATAAAAAGATAAACCAATCTACCCAGATGGTAAACCCATTATTCTACATGTTTCCCCACCCACTGAACCCACAAACGCCTTACCAATGCAGGAATGCTCGCATTAAAAACATCATAATACAGGGCTTTCCTTCTTCCGTCGTATGTATTAGCCCATACCCACATATTTAAACCAGTTAGGTCGACAATCTTCCTTCATCAACCATGATTCGCCATCAGTAAATCTGCCTGCTACACAACCTTTGCATTTCGGCGAGTTGGGACAGTTGAAGTATGGGATGTGTTGATATCCAATATCACGGAACCTATCACATGTCAATTTGAGTCTAATAAACAGATGTTCAGTCTTACCAATGGATCTTGCTAGCATCCTCAAACAGCCCAACTGCAATACTATGCACCGGCGCATCTCCCCATCTCTCATAGAAGAAACCTCCTGCTCGGTCGAGATGATTAAAATAGTCTTCATAAGCTTGGCTTCTCCAGAAGCTCATATCTGCAATCTCAAAATTCGACCAGAAATGGCAAGTTGAATAACCGTTGGCTTTGTTATTATGGTCTGGTCTTCTCGCACTGTCTACCAACCATCTCATCGCATTATTCTCATGCAAGTAATCGGGATGCTCTGCTAAGAAGTGCGTCGTCTCTGGCCACAAGGTAGGTATCGAGGCTGGCGCATCGTAGAGATTGATTGTGAATCCGTATGTCTTATTATTATCTTGCATGTATCGGAACACGTCGTAGTCGACGTCGCAAAAAAAATGAACCTTGGGCTCAACCCGCCAGTAGTACTGTGTGTTTTCCAATGCAGGGTGCTTGTAAAAGAGGCCACTATTCCACCGACACATTTGATGGTAGGATTTCATAGCTCCGTACTGGATATCATGTTCTTTTAGGATTTTGGCAGATTCTTGGAAGAGTTGTTCATCAATCCAGGACGGAACTTCCCAGTGTTCTTTGGGGATCAACTCTATTGAATTGTCAGTTATGGCTCCGACAAGACGATCTACGGAAATCACCATAGAAGACCTCGGCTTTGGTCTCTGCTTTCGTCCGCTTTTTGAACTCTTCTGAGAATGGCACATCGTTGAAAAAGGTCCAAGGATAATTGAATTTCGAATTCCATGTTCTTTCTAGGTCTCGCATGGCTTGTACCATGCCTTCAACTTCCTCGTTTCGAACAAGTGATAGCAGTGTCGCATTTATTCGGTTTGTCCCTTCTGCGCCCAGTCCGTATCCTTGAGTTGCTCGCCATAACTCTCCTACAGGCTCTCCTGTAACTATCAATCGGTCAGTATAGAGTCCAGAGAGTGTCTGCGAACGGCGTACGATCTAGATTAGGATCTCTCTCCATGTTCTCTAGTGTATCCCCTGGCCCTTTGGGTATCTTCGCAGGCCCAAATATTTGATATAAAAAGAAGACCCATAATCCTACAGCAACTAAGCCCAGGACTCGGATAGGTTTTGCTACCGCCATATTGTGGTGCTGGTAATGTCGAGAGGAAAAAATATTGCATTGAAGTTCCCCTGAACGCCAATATCGTCAACGCGACTTATTTTGCAGGGATGAAACATTGAAGCCTCAGGCAAAGATTAGCATCCCCGATGCGACATGTGATCTTCCCTAGAAACCTAGAACACCCTCGAAAACTCAGCTAGAATCCTCCAAGGCTCGGTGAGCTCTGTTGCTTAATCAATGCTTTGTACGTCTTACATGTAACACTTTAAGAATCACCGCTCGGCAAATCTGTTGATTCTAAAATGTTCACGTGAAGACAGATGTACATCCATTCCAAGGTTTATCTTCTGATAGAGGGGGAATTTCAAGGTGGCCGAATAAAACGGATAGTTCGAGGGTCCTCAATTAGTGTACGGTTTATTCTCGATGAAACCCCTTGAATCAGAGGAGCTGAATACTGCATCGCCACCACATAATGACACCCCACTGCGGCTGAGCCACCAATACCATAGTGGCTGAACTGTATGAAATTACTTCTATTAACCCAATCTCGCCACTTATGATATGATACTATGCTGTGTGTATCTCTTGGATACGGCTAACCTGATTGAATGAAATTGGCGCAATAACCGCGCGCTTCAACCTCTGTTTGGAGTGTCGAAATGACATGACTGCCCCTCTCCCACAAGGTCTTTCATAATACCAAGCGGCCTAAGAAATTGGACTCAGGCGCAAACCTTGAGTTCTACGATATATCTCAAAATATGGAAGAGGATAAGGACAAAGAAAGTATGCCTAGCATTTACCGCCCCCTTAATCCATCAAGGAAAGAAATCAGGCTACTTCGAATACTCCCGGATGCACATGCTCTCGAAGGGACTAAAGGAGCTATTCACTGCTTGATGCATCACGAGTGCTTAGAAGATAATGTGCACTATCATGCCTTATCCTACACATGGCAAGATGCTAGCCTAGGAGAAGAATTTAGCCACCCAAATACGCCCGATCTAATGGTGCCGATCGATGGATTCATTTTCCTGGATGGCCAACGGGTCAATGTATCTCGAAATCTCTGGGTTTCCCTTTGGCATTTTCGGTACAACGCGCAGGACCATGCTGAGTATCCAAATGGTCACCATCCCAAGCTCCAAGACTGGCAAAAACTTGTGGACGGAGAAGATTGGCTAGTACTTCCTCACACTAGTCTGTGGGTTGATGCTCTATGTATCAATCAAACGGACGAAAAAGAGAAGGGCCACCAAGTGAGGATGATGGGAGAGATTTATAAGCATGCTAAATGCGTTCATGCTTGGTTAGGTCTGGCATCGAAAGAAACTTTTGACGCCATGACGATAATGAGGGGTTTGGAAGCTGCAATTGACCCCAAGAAACGGAAGGAGCTATTTGCTCTTAAAGACAGTCCTCAACCAATGGGCAACGACGGTGAGCATGAGTCAAATGATGGCGCCTCCAATACAGAGCAAGTGATAAATCCGCGGAAGCATAAACTCACAGAGGACGATCTGGGAGTACAAGGATCCAGAGTCAAGATAGACTTGAGCGATGGTAACTTGGAGCAGAACATCCCAAAAGACAATCGTCAGGATAGAGGTGATGGAAGCGAAGATTGTGAGAAAGCTTCCAAATGTAACATGACTTCTCATGACACGGGGCTCAGCGATAATGTATCAGACCAAGGCCTGTATGACGCGGACCGAGGAGACGAAGATTCAGAAAAGGATGTGTTTTCAGAGAATGATATATTCGAAGGATTTCTCAATTACTACGATAAGCCAGAGTTATGGGCTGGTTTGTTCGAGCTCTATGATAGGGAATACTGGAAAAGATTATGGATTGCTCAAGAATATCTATTCGCAAGAAGGATTGTGATCCATATTGGTCAATGCGTCGTTGACGGCTCAATTTTTTCGAAAATCGACTACAGACTAACATGCTTCTGTTTGGAGAATTCAGCATCAGAAGTCGCAGTGGTTACCGAATACAGGCGTCTAACTTCGGAAATACCCAGGGGTTTCAGCTCTCTTCCCATCTCAACAAGTAAACACATACACCACTCTGGACCAGATCATCAACCGTTCCCGCTGGTGGCTTATTTAACGCATACAAAATTTCAAACTTGTTTCATGGCCCACGATAGGATCTATGCCGTTTTGGGATTGTGCGACGCCGAAACACAGGCGAGCATTTCAGTAGATTACTCCATACCACTTGAACAACTTTTCAAGCAAGTGGCAGATTATACTATCAAAACATCCAGGGTCCTTGTTATGCTCTATGATAATGCTACAAAAAATAATTGCAGGTGTTGCAAGAGCTTGGATCAGCTTGATCTTCCCTCATGGGTCCCAGACTGGAGATGTCATGGAGACATGCTCAGTAATGTCGTCTCAAACTCCTCACAAGCTGCATCCGGGTCAACGGAATCAGTTGCGAAAGTGTCTCTCATCGAAGGTACATTAACGGTTAAGGGTATCCTACTCGGTTCTCTACAAACATTGCAAACACGAGACTACACCAAGGAAAGGACGTCCCGCTCTCTATCTGAAAGTCTTACGACATTTATCATTAAGCTTCTAGAGGCTCCAGAAATTGGTCACAGTGGAGAGTATATGCTACGCGTCATGGAATTGGTGTACGATCTGGTCGTTGCAAACAGCAATTATAAAGATCATATAACCCAGGACGAATTTATAACTCTAGTCATGTATTGCCATAAACCCGATCAGTTCTCCGATATTATCGAGCACCTTTTTCAGGATCGGGATCCTCAGAGGACTTTAACCGCTTTAGGGGCGTGTCTTTCCAGCGTCAGCCCGTTTATGACAACATTACTTTCCCCTATTTCTGCAGATACTTCTGGGAATTTAGGTCCTCTCGAATTGGGTAATTGCCATTCACTTTGTGAGGAAGGAGACATCATCACCGTCTTGTACGGATGCAACAGACCAATGGCGCTCCGCCCTGACTCGAACTCACCTGGTCGATTCAAGCTTGTGGGACAAATTTATCTGCCTTCCTTCTCGAGAGGCGAGGCTCTTGGGGAGTTTGAGGAGAAGGAATTTGTTTTGACTTAGGATCAAAGATTTCGAGAACAATCTACGGATGCGATGATTCACGATGAGGAATGATCAGGTGTGCCATACTGTGTCACATCAAGTTTGGAGGCAGGATGGAGGCAGGATGGAGGCAGGATTTAAGCGGGAATTTTATCTGGCAACCATTCATGGACAGGCTGCCATCAATTGCACAGCAACTTGTATCGCCCAACTTGTATTGCGTTGAATTCAACTTGCGTATCTTATTTTTACACGTATCACGCGCATCTCATGCAAGCCCGGAGCAGCAACCTGATTAGGAAATTGAAAAACACTCCCCTATCTTTCAGCTGGAGCCTTCCGACCACCCGTGTCTCCGTCTAATAATTAAGTCTATAGCGTATGAGAGCGAGCAATTATGTCTTGTTGCCACGTGCTCTCTTATTCAACAAAGAATTTTACCTAATTTCGATAGAAAGAAGGTTTAAGTAACTTATTTATCGTCTAGAAGTGTATTTACCGAAGAAAGTCAATAACCTCCACCGTCAGCAAAATGTCAATCTATGACAGGCTTGATTACGAAATGAACCGTGCCTGGTGGTCGCTCCATGATGGAATTGAGGATGGTGCAAATGAAGCTGGCTGATCTCTCAAAATTACCGTATCAAGATGATTCACACCAAGTACAATCTGTGTGGTACTTGTACTCTTTGTCGATGTATTCTGCAAGCAGCGGAAATGCTTACAGATGGGCGCTCCGGGGATGACGATCAATTTGACTTGGGATACCACTCAACTCTCGGAGAAATCTATGCAATGAAAGGAATATCAAACTCCTGGTCTAATCCAGTACCCGAGTCTTGGTTCCATTTAGGGACCGCGTGGAAATCTACCCTTCAAATGGTCAGTCTGTTCATGTTAGTATGGTCAGTGACTAAACTTCCGCAGCCTTTCTCCATTTTTGGAAGGGGGGAGCGAATTGTCTAAGGAATGTTCTTGCAAGAGCAGATTCTGTCGAATCGTTTAAATTCATACAGACTTGTATCAAAGATTGTCTCCAAAACCACTCTCTCTGCAAATCACGAGACACTTTTGTGCCAAAACGACTCCTTTATCTCAGCACTGATATGAAGTTGATCAAGCTGGTCATAACTAAAAGACAGAGAATCTGCGATATGCTGCCTTGAGTTATTGCTGGGGTCAAACAAAACCGTTCAGTACAACTCGATCCAAGATAAACTCAAGATCGGAAGGCATTGAATGGAGTTTGCTACCGGCCACATATCAAGATGCAGTCACTATATTTTTACGATTTAGGATTCAGTTTATCTGGATAGATGCACTTTGTATTATCCAGGGAGACTCGGGGGATGTAGGTAGTTTAACTTCTTGCTCAATGGCGACAGTAGTTATCGCCTAAATCTGTCGGACAGATCGATTCAAGTTTTTTGGTCTTTCCTTCTAAAAGCCTAGTCAGGATATGGCTGAAAGAGATGGCTAACCTAGGAGTGTAGTGGGTAGAGCAAGCATCTCAGATGTCTGATGTCTATCGAAATGCCTACATCACTATTGCTTCAGCATGTTCGGGCGATTCCCAGAAGTCTTTTCTGAGCATGACTCAGACCGCACCAACAACCGTGAAAAGTGAGACAACTTGGCGCGTGGAAATGCAGAGATATCCCACCGATGAGCCTTGTCTTTATCCCACTAGAAGCTGTGAGTTAGTAGTTTCCTTTCGCTAGCGTGTGCTAATAGTGAAAGAGAACATTGCTAGATCATTGTCTTCAGAGCGTAGCACTTTGGATATTCTGTCCCAGGAAGAGATGAAAAAGGAAATGGAAGTCCAGGAGTACTCACCACCACAGTATCGCCATATTTAGGCCCGTGGAGTATTACAGCGCATTTGGCGTAGTTAACAGCCAATCTCCCCTGGTACCAACCAACACCCGTCTGGAGCTTATTAAAAGATACCCAATCTTCCGGATCAAACTCTGTTCGCGCATGGAGGAGAGCATAGAAGCCGTACGGGTCTCGGCCGAAAGTTTCGATGCTGAGATATGGCAAGAGAAACCCGCTCGCAGACGTCGAGTTTCCTTCCAATCAGGGTAATCGAAAGAAGCAGAAATCAAAATCCATCTAAAATTATCAGCACTTCAAGAATCCAGCCAACAAATCTACTGCGAAAATACTCACTTCTTTTCGGGCATATCTGGAAAAGTCGCTCGGAGGATGTCCTCGCGCTTCTCCGGACTCTTCTTTTTCCATCGATTGACTATTGCATTTCCATGGCACTCCAGTCTCTCGCGAAGATACTCGAGGTCATGTTTGATAGAATCAGCATAGCCACGAGTGATAGTTCCAGCTTCCGTAACGGCTAGACTTGAGACGTATTCATATTTTTCAGCTTGCTGGGATCTTGTCGATTTGAATTGAGCGTCGCGCTCAGCGCACGTGGCCTTCCCACAATTGCCCACTTGTCGAAGATATTACGATATTCGTTATTGAGAGTGCTGCGTACCCGCTTGGCCCTTGGTCTCGTCGAATCTATGTTGCAGACTGTTCTGCGGTCCAACGTGCCTTTGATGTTCGAGAATCTTCCCAGCCGTACAAAACTTGTTTGAGTGTGTTGTCGAAGGAAACGTCGTGGTCTAACGTGCCTTTGATGTTCGAGAATCTTCTCCAGTCGTGCAAAACCCAACTCACAAAGTGAATCGCAGACTGGCGTTGTTTTTGTGGTTCATTTCGATTCACATCAGATGTTTAACATAGCAAAGAGAAGCTCTAGGGTACTGGGCTCGGTGTCTATTCCGCCGATCCAACCTACGCGACCTTTCCCATACTTTGTAAAGATAGCTGGGCTCTGATCATCTCCAGCAGTTGACAAGTAGACTCGATGCTCGGTCAGTGTACCTTTGAGGTGTAGTGTTTTGGTCTTGTATTCATCTGATAAGTTCGACGCGTGGGATATTTGTGGCAGAGTGACCTGAGCATTTCTTGAGTACGTGGCCATTTTATAATCTCCGATTCTCCAATCAAGACCCCATACTGACTGAAAAGCTTGATTGATATCATCTGGCTGACCAAGATTCCCATGCAGGAACCCGAGGATCACAGTTCCACCGTTCTGAGCATACTGAACAAGCTTCTCCTGGACTCTATCGAATTCATCATCTTCCATCATGGCAGGATCCGTCACTATGATGGTAGAAAAGTCTTGCTTTGGTTTTCGCAGGCACTGTAAGGCTTTGACGATATGTGATGCCTCTGTCACATCAGCCTTGGATCGGAGCATGTCCACAACTTGCGAATATCTCTCATCAAAAACGGAAGCCTTGTCAAGTGATAAGATGAGTAGCGATGGAGAGCGTTCTGATAAACCAGATATTTGCAGAGAAGTGCCACCAAGTTTGGTTAAAGCACTGTTTATGCTGGCTTGGTCCCATCTCCATTTCTTCAGCCCACGTAGGCCATTGGGATCTTTATTGCTCGCTTGGTTTTCAAACCACGACATCTTGTCTTTCTGAACCCTCGTTGGATTTCTTGCGTCGTATGCATCAAGCAATTCTTTCCAGCCGGAGCATCCTCCCACATCTTCTGCAGCCCCGTGGCCTTCGCCATCGAGACACACAAAATGCGACGTGGTATCTGCGTGTCCAATGCAAGTAACATTGTGCTTCCAGACATCCTCGGAGCCGTGAGTGTAAAGTATGGTTCTACCCGCAGTCTGTGGATCTTCCAGAACCTGAAAGACGGAAAGCTTTGAGCTGTCCAGAGCATCACCTGGGTTATTTGGAAGTAGGTCCCGACTCGTAATCGTGCACAAGGGTCTTACATCAAAGGAGAGACCGTCACCACCTTGAATATTGCCAGGGTCAAGGACCTGAAAGCGGTAAGGCAGGGCGTTGGCCCAGCCAAACGCAACCTGGAGCGCTTGGTGGAGATCAGCAAATGTCGCCGTCGCGGGGCAGGACAACGTTCGTGTGATGCATGGATTGGTGATGAGCTGGGGACAGAGATCAATCTTCAAGACGGAGTTTGGAGTAGAGTGAGAAGCCATGGTTCTGTGATCTCGCTCGGAACCCGATTTTGGGAAACTCGGAGAATTGTCGTTGAAATTATTGTGGGTCGACACCAGATCACGTGCACAGGCGCTGTTCGAGATGATAGATATATGAAGGAACTTTTTCCACAGATATACGCCTAATTCTCTTTGGAAAAGTTGAAGCTTTAAGTACTCGGCACAGTTTGATAGACGATCAAGATTGTCAGAGTCATGACGACCAGAAAAGTCTTTCCAAACATCGTCCGACGCAGTTTTATCTTGCGAAACCTAGTACGAGTCGAACAACAAGCAGATACCTTTGATTCCTCCTGCACCGCTGATGTTTGTTCCTTGGTTCACAGCACAGTTTCCGGCTGTGTACACGGACCTCTCGTCTTGTGTTGGACGAAAGAAAGATCTTGTGAGAGAAACAGACATCCCACAGCTCGTTCAAGAGCTCCCGTCACAGCTCAAACTAACCGAGAGCGAGAAAACTTCAATGCCAGACTGCTTGCGTCCAAGTCATTCTACAGGAGGTATCTTGCGAGTAGGAGCATTCAATTGTCTCTGACACCATCATCAAACAACCTGCATGCTTCCCCAACCCTTCCCTATCCCCTTCATTGCCATCAATCGCTGCTTTGTCAACCCCGTGTAGCACCTACATGCTCACCATCAAACGCATTATCCTAAACTCCAGTCGTCAATTTGCAAACCCAGTCTCCTAGTCTCCCAGTCTCCCAGTCTCCCAACACCCGCCCTCTTCTTCCATGGAAAAAGTGCAAACCCCAAAAGCATCCAGCATCCAGCACCCAGCATCCAGCACCCAGCATCCAGCACGCAGAATGTAAACATTCCAAAGCCCTCCACAACCCAGAAGAGAAAAAAAAAACATTCTACAGACCACCTACCGATGACCACAAAGTCATCAAGAACTGGTGAGCTACTGGAGCCATACATCCACGCCGCCGAATGCCCATCACTCAGCAGCACTCAGCAGCACTCAGCAGCACTCAGCAGCGAGGACGAGGGTCAAGTAAACAAATTCCGGGTGATTGCGAGCAGTTGGGCACTGGGACTTGCAGCTGGCGAGTGTGGAAGGGAGATGGTTAGAGGATGGCTATAGGTCAGACGAAGGATGGTGAGAGCGCGAGAGAGGGTCAAGGATTAGATGTGATGTGATTGATATCAACTACGGCTATCTTCTTGCTATCGAACCATCCTCTTCGTTCCATGTGGATTCAATTCAGCTCATGCTTCGCAGTGCAGTGCAGTGCCCCTCATTCAATCCGTCTATCGAACCCAAGCGAGGCCTCCTACGACAAGAGCCTCGCTTACGGTCGAGGACCCCCAGACATGTGATATCACCGTCAGCACATCTGTTGCATGCAATGAAAGCTAAAGCCGTTGCTTTCAAGGGAACCACAGCAGACCATGACAGACCTGCCTCTCGCCACGGCCGTCAGGTCCCAGTCACAGCGGGGAAGAAGTTGAGAGCGAGGAGGGTGCACAGCTGGGTCAGACGTGCAGCCTGGTGAGCTGCTCGCGAGCGGGCCTGGTATTTTGGGAATACGAAACGGCGAGAGACGACTCGGGGACGGGGGATCGAGATCTGTTGGGCTCGCGAGGAAGGAGGATGAGGGCAGAAGCAGTGCACGGCGAGCGCGTCCCAACCAACATTGAGTCGTCGACAGAAATGTCAACAAACGCGCTTTGCGCCTGAATGGCGCGCATCACGACGGGAAAGTGGGACTGCGAGCCGAGTCGTCCCAGGATCCATCCATCATGTCATCGAGCGGCACTGGGTTGGGATCGATGCTCCACCGGTGTCGAGACGCGGGCCTCGCCGCCCTCGTTCGCGACGTGCCAAGGTCAACAACAGTCGCTCGCCCGAAAGGGGAGACGATGGTGTCTGTCGGTCTAAAGCATGGCCTATTCAGATGCGGCGTTCTCTGAGCACTGGTCCAACCGCAGGAGCACCGCGATAACTACTAACACGCCTGTGCCGCAAACCGAACGAGAAGGTGGGCGACTTTCCCACGGCTTCCTTGGGCCAGCTCCATCTCATCTCATCTCTCTGATCGAGGAGGAGCGACGGCGCTAAACGTTCCAGTACCACGACCCCACACGCCTGGGAATCTTGTCAGCGTGGTATTCTTGGAAGGGGATGACGAGAGGGAGAGATTGGTGGTGGTGGTGGTGGTGGGTTGTGAGGTGTTGGAGTGAGAAATGTGGTTGCCTAGCTGTGGCATCTCAGAATCAATGACTGAGGCCTGGATAGTTAGTGGTGGTGCGGCAACGACGACGGCGACAGATGTCGACACGGCGGAGGCGCCGGTACCGCATGAGACATCGCGCTCTGGAGTGAACTGGAAATGCCGAGAGATCTTACTCATCCCCTCGTCTTGTCCAGTCGGTCGACACGAGTCGTAAGCCCAAAAAAAACCCCCAATGGCCCAGCTCGTTCATCCACAGGAGATGGGATGCCGTATATAGCTAGCAATTCATGTAATTATCATGAGTAAGCGTCCAGTCATCCCAACGCGTATACGACGCGAGTGTGTGCGCAGCCAGACAAGCAAAAGACGGAAAGGGAAGAGAGGGAGAAGCCAATCTTGCGGCTTAAAAGATTTGGAATTCAGAGTGGAGGCGGGGGCATTAGGGCTAAATCCTTCAGGGCAAGTACCGCGCAAGGGACGGTGGACACAGGTACCACTTCCCTTGGCCTGGTGTTCGAGGAGCAGACAACTACAGTAGGTGAATGCAAATCAAGCCATGCGCCCCGACGAACAGATTACGGAAGCCCAGCCACAGCCGGAGGGGGGTGGGGGGTGTGGTGAAGAAGCCACGATGGAAAGATTGCCCTCCCACTCCGCGTCTCAATCTATAGTTCGGAGGATGAATAGAACTGCACGAACTGGTCCTTACGTGCGTACGTCAAAGTCCGTTGAAAAAGGCTCAACAACTGCGTGCTGCCCCCCGAGCGAGCGCGCGCCGGTGATTGGTCCGGAACACGACCCTGCTCTGACTTGCAGCATGTGATGGATGCCGATGCCGAGAGGCAGGTAGGCAGGTTGGCAGGTAGGCAGGTTGGCAGGTAGGTAGGTAGGCAGGGAGACGGACAGACAGACAGACAGGCGGAAGGGGGTTGATCTGCTTGGGGGGGGAGGATTCCTTGGAGGAAGTGCTGGCCTGGAGCTCGCCCTGGTACCGCAGGGACGTTGTTGGTACGATGACTTGCCTGCCCTGGCAGAGGCAATTAAAGACCCGGCGTTGAGGATATGCTGGCTTATAGCACGGCGATATGCGCGTCCATGTCTGTACAGTACTGTACGCAGCAGCTGCAACGGAGAGACGGATGAAGGGAACCAGAGGACGTCGTCGCGCTCCACTCGGGCGACGCTCTCTCTCTCTCTCTCTCTCTCTCTCTCTCTCGCCAGTGATGGATTTTGCACTTTCAACGCTACCACTGCTGCCAGAGAACAGCTGTCCGCCAAGAACGCCGTGCCTCAGCCATGCTGAAGTGTGCCTTTGGGGGGGGAGCGGCTATTCGAAAATTCCCATTCCCATTCCCATTCCCGCCCGCTGATTGCTCGGTTGGGGTCGGGACGCGGCTTACAGTAGGCTTGTCATCGCTCCTCCTCGACCCAGCTTCCCTGCCCGCCCCGGCAGGCATGAGGATTAACAGATTCTGGCATATGGGGGGATGCGAGAGCCATGTGTCGGCCTGTGCTTTGCTGTACCTTAATTTGAGACAGATTACGGACGCGGCAGAAAGTGCCGTGGGTGTGCGCTCCTCACCCATCATCGTTCCCAGAAGCAGCGGTGGATGCGTCGTCAACGCTGCGCTGGTGCTCAGATGGGGTGGACAGTGGACACGGTAGATGGCAGGACGGAAGCGATGCGGACGCCGGGAGGGGGAGACACGATTTGGGAAGTGCTTGCGAGCGCTGTCTGTCTGTCTGTCTGTCTGTCTGTCTGCCTGTCTATCTGTCTGTCTGATCTCTGGCCGGTAGATCTCTCAGGCACGTTCCGCCGCCCAGATCCTTCCTGTCCCCGTTACATTCCCTTTTAATAAGGAGGGGCCACCGCCCGCCCGCCCGTTTCTGATGACTTGCAACTCTGTCAAATTCGGGAGCGAGAAATGAGAGAGAGAGAGAAAGAGAGAGAGCTCGTGGCAGGTGCAGGACGGAGAGCTGGTGTTGGTGCTGGCAGGCCAAGCTGTGCCGCTCGTCACCTCACCATGCCATGTGGCATGACTGGTGTTGTCGCTGGTGGCATTCCGGCCCGGACAGGGGATTCCCACCCTCTCTCCCTCGTCGTCGGGACCGAGTCTCAAATCGGCTCCCTCTCCCGTGCAGTCGACGCGAACGAATCACCACCCACGGCCGCACAAGATGCTCAGTGTCCAAGACAGCGAGCGAGCGCTGGGTGGGCATGGCCTGCTCGGCACGGACAAGTGCCAGTCGTCTGAAGAAGGGGTGGGCGCGGGCACACGGCTCACCACTTGGCTCGCCTCCATCGAGTGATGGAGTGCATCTTGGGATCCATGGGCAGGGGCCGGTCCCACACGGAACCCGGCGCTCATATGGACGGATAAACTCGACCAAACCCTTGGATATGCTGCTTGCGATCCTGGGTCCAGCTTCGGACTTATGGCGAGGAGCAGGAAAGGTAATAATAGGGGAGCGGGTTTCGTGTATGCAAGCATACAGTCCTCCTCGTCTCTTCGCCTGCTGTTCGCCATTCCTCCCCGTCGGTTGGAGAGACGAGAGCCGACAATCGATAGGCTTCGGCTGTGAGATAGCACTGTCTTGGGCGCGCCATCTTTTTTTCCTTCTTCTTTCTTTCTTTCTTTCTTTCTTTCTTTCTTTCTTTTCTTCTTTCCTTCCTTCCTTCACTTCTCAGCCTCCCTGCCTGGCTGGCGAGAATCGCGGCCAATCAGTGCTGCGGTAGCATGCTTCCGGCGTGTCTTGGGACGAAGCCACCGTCTGTCCCGCGGGGATTCTTTGGGCCGATTCTGCGCAGCGACAAGTGCCATTACCTCCGTCGTCGTGGTACGACGCCGTTCCACGAATCACGGCATAGCCGGACCCCTCATCGGTAGTGGAAGGTACTGGCGTTGCCCTCTCCAAAATTCTAAACGGTCCAGCATACTACTAGTAGCCTTGCGCTAGAGCGGGCATCCTCCGTACTTCCAGTACTACCTGGGTGTAAAGATACACGGAGTGGACTTGGTGGGACACAAAACGTGGCCGGAAGGGATCTTCGATCCACATGCTCCTTGGAGAAATAATAGACGAAAATGACCTCTCTGGCTGGACCCCCGATGATACTGCAAAGTCGCTTATTCTGACAGTGTATTATTTAATATACTGGAGGATTCAATGGGCGTTGCCTTGTCAGCTGTTACAGGGCTTCGCCCTTCACGGTTACGGACGTATGAGCTTTGTATCCTCCTCAATCTTAAGGTCCCTTGCTGCCCTCCGCCTACAGCCTATGTACCCGATACTGGGCAAGAGAGCCTCTCCTCCCTGCCGGGACTGAGGATCTGGTCCCCAAGAATCTCTGCCCTAGATACGGAGGGCTTCCGTATGCACATAATTCGTAGCAGGTATATTGCCTGGAAGAGCCTTGGCAATTTCAGATGGCGACTGGACTGGCTGGATGCCACTCTCGAGTCCTGGTTCGGTTTCTTCCGTCCGGATGATGGGTGGTGCTCAATCGTCATCCGCGATGATCTCCCATATTGAAAAAATCTAATTTACCCATTTCCCGGTATGAGATTTACGTATGTGCAACGTGGTTATCTATTCTTAGACTCGTCCTGGTCGAGGTTGCACCTAGTATCGCAAGCATCCCACCTAGCCTTCGTGTATCTCGGGAAGGTCGTAAGTAAACCAATAACGCGCAGGGGGAGTGGCCAGAGCCTTGTGCCGTGCATGCTCAGGTGTGTCCCATGTGTTCCCTGCCTCGGATTTTTTTTTGGTCGGTAGTTCGCAAGACCAGCTAAGCGACCAGTCGATGATTTGTCTCGTCTGCGGTCGCTGGAGAAGAGGTCCTCTCGGAAATCATTGGAGGCCCTAAGTGACGATGCCGCGCAATGCTTGCAAATCAAAAAGATCACTGACCCTTTTAGGCTGGTCTGTTGGTCGGTTGCGAGGATGCTCGTGGTCCATGCACGCAGTAGGGGTGCGACGACGAGGCCTGCGCTCCCTTGCAGATTTCACCAAGACCAAGAGTGTCATCTGATTGGTGTCTTCGTTTGAGATGCTGAGGAGGACAAGCCAAGACGAGAGTGAAGCGCGGGCGAGCTAGAACACTGCTCTCCTTCCATTTTCACGGCTCAGCAGGGCTGGGCGAGGCACCCTGCCGCGAAAAGGAGACTCACTGCTTCAGTGGTGGAATTTTCCCGTATCAATGTCATGATACACGTCCCTGACCCTGACGTAAGCTCTGAATGACTCGAGCAGCCGGCAGAGAGAAGTTTAAATTTGGTCGGGCGGTGGTGGGTAATGGCTTGTTGAACGGCATAAGCTTGAGGGAGTGCACAAGCACAAGAGATGGTTTCAGCATGCTCGTAATACGGCACGGTACTTCACTCTGCTCCCTGGCTGTTCGGCACCACCCTCCGACGTCCGCGTTTCTTGGACACTGAGGTCGGCCGTTGCACTCTCTCTGGACAGGTCATGGGAGAGGAGGAGTGACGCTGGATCCTGGACCCCATCCCAAATGCGTCCTGGATTCGTCCGTCAATTCCAACAAACCCTTCTTCCCATGTCGCCGGCGCTGGTTCCTGCAGCACCATTGCACAGTGGGAATCGGCGAGGTTGCCCCTGCGCGGGATTCCTGATGCTCTCAACGGCATCTGCGTCGTCGTCGTCGGTGTGCGCAGATTCAGGGCGCGGAGGGAGGCGAGACTGTCCGCCTCGGTGGCGTGTATGGAGTTGTGCGTGGTAACCTTCACCAAGTTCCAAAATCCAAGAAGGGATAATCTTGCGGAATGCCACGGCCCGCCTGCGGGATCGTTTGGAGATATGCAAGTGTGTCCAAATGCGGGCAATTGTTGGTTCTGGGGTTAAACTCGATGGTAGCCGCCGACAAGAGGCTAAGAGCGCGCATCCTGGGTCTCTGTAAACAAAAGTCTATGCTCCTCCCAGCATTCTTGCGAGATTGACGGACGATCCTCTCTCCAGGGCAAGACGGAGGATGTCGCCCAGCTGTGACTTGATTGAGGTGTGCGTAGACAGACAGACAGACAGACAGACAGACAGACAGACGCCACAGTTGGCCATTGCTGGCTGGGGATGCCGCCGTGCCGATGAAGCCAGCCCAATCTCTCACCGGGCTCTTCCTACTGGGATGGATCCCAAAGTGGCAAGTCGGAAGAAACTTCTTACCGAGTCGTGGGCTTCAAGTCTAGAGCTCGCTGGGCACTAAAATGTCTTTCGCTGTCGATCCATCCGGGAGCTAAATCTGAGATCTGGAACTTGCTGCCACACGCAATGGAAGTATCCGATGAGTAAGAATCTCGGCCGACCAGGACTGGGTTTTTAAACTCAAAGGGGGTTAGGAGGAGATTCGGACGCAGGCCCGAATCTACAGTAGCTTGGCCGAGTCCCATCAGTCACTTGCATTGCCGTTGAACCCATCTGACGGCGGCGCGACGACAGAACCGGAGTCTGCTCAGAGTTGGGCCCTTTGCTGCTCTGCTCCCCTCCTTCGCCGTTTCATCAACAACTGCAGTGGTCTAGGCTGGGCGCGCTTTTCCTGGGTGCGCTGTGCGGAGAAGCGTGAAAGAGATTACTGTACGGGAAACGGTGCCATCACCCTGTTACACCTCCAGTACATACGGCATTCTCCAGCCGGGCGGAGAGCACCACCGGTGTATGTGCGGACGTCCGTGACGCTGAAGGTCCGGTTGAGGAGAAGGTTTCATTACATTACGGCTGATAAACTTTCGACCCAGAGGAGGGTGCTGGCTGGTACAGTATGCTCCATGATTTTATTCACGGTAAAGGAGGATGGAGACGTGTTTAGGGCTGGTTCCCTACTCCCGAGGTCAAGAGGGCCAGGAAGTTAGATTGAGCGCAGGGGCGACACTTATTCGCCATTACGCTGTAGCCGCTGCGCACCCGGGAGATATATCAGATGTAGTCGCTGGACCACAGCTGCGCAATGCGGAATGGTCGCGCTTCGTCGACTCTCGCTGGCTGGCTGGCTGGCTGGCTGGCTGGCAAGCTGGCTGGCTTACTTCTTCTGTACCTACCTGGTCGGCTGTCGGTTGTCGTGAAAGTGCAGCAGAGAGAAAGAAGATGGCGGCCGCAGGTGCTCGGTTGGGAAACAACGCACATCCGTGCCTCTTGGGTTGCCCTTCTTGCACCGATTTATTTATATCCTCACGTCGAGTACCACCTGTACACCCAGCCAGATTGGGAAGGCTGGACAGGACAGCGGCAGCAGCAGCAGCAGCAACAGCAGCAGCTGGACCTGGGTGTGCTTTCTCGTGTTACATTTCGACTCCCTCGGTGGCTTGCTGGCGTGAACAGAACGCTGCCCACATGGCATGGCTTTTCCAAGCCTCGAAAAGCGCCACAATCAGTTTCTTTTACCCCACAAGTTCCATGTCGACGATGGATCGAATCGTGCATGGGGCCAAACCGTCATCTCTAGCCGGTGCGTGGGACGGACGGCTAATGCTTCAACGCGGTGGCGGCGCCTGACAGGATGCTCATTCCCGTCCGAGCCCCTAGGCTGCTTCGGGGCCCATCAGGAGCTACCTCTTTAGGCCTAGCCGTCCCAGCACTCCCAGAAGGGGGGGGGAACGCCGACAAGGCTGTGGTCCCGCGGTTGCACATCTTCAATCCATCACTAACGTTTCTTGCTGGCAGAGGCCCCGATCGTCCTCCTCACGTCCACTTTGGTGCCTCTCTATCACTCAGCTAACGACAGCCCATGGCGTGTGTTGCCCTTGGTATATCCAGCTCTCCAAAACCCTCGACAACCCCCAAAGCTCTTGCGCTCTCTCCCAAGTCTCGGCCCAAAGTTGCACAACACCAAGGACAACAACAACAACAACACCACCAACAACAACAACAACAACAACATCATCATCATCATTATCATCATCATCATCCACCACAACCACCTTTCCCACCTCCCGTCTTTCATAGGCCACCAGTTCACCCATCCCAAACCTTCCCTGGCTCCCATATCCCGCGACCTGCATCCCGCTAGAGGAGCTTGCCTCCTGCACGATCCGGGATATCCTCCCTCCCTCTTCTTCTTGCAACGCCTGCCTGCCTCTTTCATCAGCCGCCTGCGGAAATCTAGACGACCAGGAGTTTCCAGAAGAATGGATATGACCGAAATCGCGGACACTGCATGAGCCACCTGGTTGATACCGAAAACCCTCCTCAACCTCTCAACCCTCCTCCTCCTCCTCCTCCTCTTCTTCTCTACCCGAACCGTCCTTCAGCCCATCGTCGCCTGGATTCCCCTTCACCTTCCTCAAGAATCGAGGAGCGTCTTGGAAGGATTCCGGAAAGAGAAGAATCCTACCCAACCATTACGAAAGTACCGCGCGAATCGGGACAGACGGCACTTCGTTGCGACTGCCGCCTCTGGAACAAATCAATTCCGCTGTTGGGAGTCAGCTGCAATTCAACCGGTTATTATATCAAATATCTGCGTCCTGAAATAGTCACTTGGAACTGTGCAAGCCGTGCCACACAGCTACCTACAGCCGAACATACGCCATCCTTTGCATTTGGGAAAAAGGCGGTCCACCAACCTGGATACGAAGCCAGAGAAATTAGAGTATGACCCAGATATACACCCAAGCTGCCATGTCCCCTCTGCATGAGCGTCCCTCTTTCTTTCCACAACAACAACAACAACAATACGTCCCTCGGTCACAGGCCTTTAACCTTGCCTCCCCCCACCATCTAGAGGATAAAAGTGTACCAAGTACATCACTGCCTCGATCACCAATGTCTGATTCTAGGAAAGGACTTTTCGAAGTCACGTCACCCAAAGTAGGAGACATGTATCGTTCACGGCCAGAAGGGAACCAACCACGAGAACAACTTCCTCCGCTGAGCTCTCTCTTCGCTAGTGCGCCAGCGCGACCATCTTCAGCGTATTCGAATCGACACAGTCCTACCTTTCCATCCGTCTCTCCTCAAGACCCTCCACATCAAGCGACCCCTCTCCACTCGAACAGACATTATGAGACGTCGTACTTCCAGTCAAGGCCGCCTTTAGAGCGTCCACTGTCACACGGCTCGAGGCCAGAGCAGACCGAGAGATTGGGACTTCCTCCTCCACCATCAAGGAATGCTCTTCCTGGATACCGACCAGAGTCGCCTCGTTATGAAGCACGGCATACCGGTCTCGATGGTCCAAGAACGGCTTTCCCAACGAGTAGCTGGTCGCCACATTCACAACCAGGTCGAACAGAGTACGCCGGGAGGGATACTTCCTCATCCTTCAGAGCTCATGTTGAGCACCTTGCACCACCTCACAGACCTGAAACGAAATATCTCGACTCGCATAATGCGCAAGCCCCATCAAATTATCCTCCAGCACCCAGCAGCACAACTGCTAGTGATCCAGTAACAACAAAAGATGGTCTCGGACCAAAGATTTGGACTGGAACCCATTTCCTGCCTCGCTTTGTGCGACAAGCTGAAGTCCCTGGTGAAGGAATGTGTTACTTTTACGATGATGGAACCCACTGTAAGACGGTCATTGATGGCGAAATTGTGAACGCGCACTGGGGCGTTACCAAAGCTGGCAAGCCGCGGAAGAGGCTTGCTATTGCTTGCATAACTTGCAGAGAAAAGAAAATCAAATGTGACCCTGATTATCCTCGCTGCATCCAATGCGAAAAGTTCGGGAGAGTCTGCAAGTTCAAGAATGCGTAAGTTTCCCGCTTGAAGCGAAAGAAGCAACTTGGCCGTGTCGGCACCGACCTCAGTGCTAATTCATGAACAGCCCTCGAGGTGGCCAGGGTTCTCCGGATACTCCACCAGCAGAACCAGAAGAGAGCTTGTCTCGTCCAGGCTCGTCTCGAGAAGATGGAGAATCATTCCGGGAGAAGAGAGAGAACAGCCAATCTGTCTCACCTCGACAAGTGCTCCGTCACGATACTCCAGAGTCGGAGGCCCGACACATGAAGCGTCAACGAATCGGTTACAATGATTTCACTCCAGTTCCATCAGAAGGTTCACCCCGACCTTCGGTGCAACGGGTCCCTTCTCCTTCTACTCCCTTCAGTGAGCCATTTGCTACCAGTACCATCGATCCAAACCTAATTCGTGAATGGCACGCGAACCCATATAGTTCAAACTCAGCTCTGGTAACAGAACTCGTGTCCGTGTTCTTCAGACTCGTCCCCGAGACCGCAAACTGCATGTTCGCAGAAGGTCCTTTCACGGCCTGGGTGCTCTCCACTACCGAAAAGTCTCTAGATGACCTGATGCTCATCTACACGATACTCGCTCTTGCCAGCATCTTTTCGCCGAATCCTGAACACAGACTGTTGGGGAGTCAATACTCTGGCATCTCTCGATTCGCCTGCGAAAACCGCCCTTTCAGTATTCAACTTGCCCAGTCTCGCCTCCTCCTGGCGCTATATTTCTTTGCCAACGATCAAGCAGAGATGGCATGGGATCTGTGCGGAGGCGCCATGAGAGCTGCGAGTGGGTTAAAACTAAACCTGGAGATTGAAAAGACCGAGGACGCATATCGAAAGACTTTCCCGTTCGGACTCAACCGAGCTGGATTTGCTGAGTGTAGACGACGGACTTTCTGGAGCTGCTATCTTATGGATAGCTTCAATGGATTCTGCTCTGGACATACCAGCACCATCCACCCCGAGGACATATTCCTACGACTCCCCTGCGATGCTGACAACTTTGAAACCCAGGCTGAAGTTCACAATGCTTTCTTTGATTACAGCACATCACATCTGCAGAATACTAAATGGACGATTGGGTCCATGGCCTACCTAATCAACATCACGACGATCTGGAGAGATGTAATGGCTAGCATCTATCGAAATTCGCAACGACCATCTTCATTAGCATCATCTAAAAGCTTCGCATCTTTCTACGAGATTACCAATCGCCGACTACAAGAATGGCAGGAGTCCGTTCCTTCCGCCTTGATGTTTACACCCGAGAACATGAAACGCGCAGCTACGAATGGCAAGCTCGGTACCTTTATGACAATGCATTCTGTCTATCACACCACGGTCATGAAGTTGAATCGATACGTCCCCCAATCGGCGCTCAGCATCTCGCATCTCACTCATCACAAAAATGTGGCCAGGAAAGCAGCCGAGGACTTGTTGGCCATCATCGATACCCAGATCGCCTTGCATCCACAACTAGAGTCAGCATGTACCCGCTTCTCCTCACCGTTTGTTGGCTACGCCATCGTGTCTGCAATCGATATCCTCTCAGCTAAATTTACGCTCTCAACCATCTCCGAACTCTTTGGAATCTTCAAGGGCGCTCAAATCATCCTTGCTGAATTGGCAGTGTTCTGGCAGAGTAGCAAGAATCAGATGGCATTGGTGCAGCAGCGGGTTCAGGATCTGCGCGAGCTGGAACGAGCAGCTGAAGAACATCACCTGGCAGGCAGAAACTCGGGTGATGTGCATGGGGTTTTCGAGCTGAGCGAGCCACTGGAGAAGACGTTCGATCGCGAGTATGACTCGGTTTACGCTTGAGCTCGGAGGTGTATCTGCTAGGGGAAGGTTCTTGGGCTGCGTTGGTGATCAATGGGAGATCGACCGAGAGGATGATGGGATCGGCCATTTATCCCGAGCCGTCACATGTAATGGGTTTTGGGATCGCATAGGGATTATCATGGGTAGGCTTTCGTGTTACGTTACAATAGCATGGCGTTGGTTGGATGGATGATGATCTTGATGATTGATAACCAATACTTGTACAATTTTGAGCAGATGAAGATGATGGTTAGGGGGAAAAACTGTACATAATACGAGCATCCTGTCTATATTACTGATACAAGTATATAATTGTATAAGATTTACATGATCTTTAGTCCATGTCACATTGCGAATGAGACACATGCAAGCTGGATCACTTGCGAGCTGGAAAGCTGAAATGGGGGCTGGTACCGACAAGGGTTGGATGGGAAGGGGAGAGATGCGGATTGGTCCGCGCACCGGCCTCCCCTCCCTCGGAACCCCGAAGGGGGGACGGATGGGGACTGGCTCCGGAGTTAAGCTTCCTCGTCGTGTCGTCGTCGTCGGCGTTGACGGTGGGATCGATGCATCCGCCGAGTTGACGGACACACGGATCAGGACTGCAGGTGTCTCGCTCGTACTCGGGTTCGCATCTGGCAGGGCGTGGCGCGGCGTGGCTGGGAGGGAGAGGATGGTTGTGGTGGATCTGATGGGATGGGAGGGAGAGGATGGTTGTGGTGGATCTGATGGGATGGGAGGGAGAAAGGGGGTAGGTAAGCGAGCGAGTGGTTGATGGGTTATGGTTGATTTCATTGTGTAGGAAGAGGAAGGAAGAGGATGGGATGGGAACTAGTACCCGCCCAGCGTCGATTGCGCACCCGTGTTGTTGTTGTTGTTGTTATTGTTGTTGTTGTCGAGGGGGTTGGCTTACTTGCTTGCTTGTCTGCTGTCTATCCATCTGGGACGTCGTGATTCTCGGCCCCAAAAGAAATTGGCTGGACTGAGGTTTACCGTACCGTCATGAGCGCAGAGCACAGCACAGCACAGCACAGCACAGCACAGCATAGCATAGCATAGCATAGCATAGCACGGGATGCAATGTGCAAGTCCTCCGTCCTCCCACCCCGATTCCAGGAAAATGGAAGATGTCACCACCACCACCACGGGCGGGGTCTTCCCAGAAGTTCCCACCACCGGGGAGGAACGATTGGTCCGTTTTTCCTCTTGGGGTTGCTTTCCTTCCCCAAGTGCCGGGTCTGACTGCGTGCGTGCGTGCGTGCCCGCGGGCAGAGCGTTGCATTTTACGGTGCGTGAATCTGTGTGGGTTGCTAGGCTGTGTGGGTTGCTGGGCTGTGGCGTCGTTGCGGGGGACCTGCTGATACTGGTGCTGATGCTGGCCTGGTGCTAGCGAGAAAAGGGAAGATGTGCGACTGCCTGTTTGGATGGCGCGGGAGGTCTGATTCCACATCGGAGGATTGGACTGTGTACGCATATACGCATATCTGTATGAATGTATATGTACGTGTGTACGTATGTACGTATGTACGCATGTATGTGTATATGTGTGTATGTGTATGTATGTAGGTCTGTCAACTGTAGGATTGGGAGTACAGCACAGCGCAGTGGATGCAGAACCGTACACCAGACAGAACAATCAACGTGCATTTCCAGCTCGCGCTCTCCATTCAGATTCAGATCCCAGATGTCCGATTCCCGATTACGGTTACGCCCACATCCCGTATCAGTCATCGTGCTCCCACTCCCAGCCGGCGGTAGGGTCACCCCATCAATCGATCGACACCTCGTCTTCACTTTTGCACTTTTGCCTCACGCATTCTTGCATCTCTGACGTTTCTTTTTTTCCCTCCTCTTAGTTGCTTATTAGTTTAGGCCTTCTCCAATAAAGGCGGCGTCAGATAAGCGAATGCGAAACCCTAATTTCAGGTGGTCCACCAGTCCAGAGATGAGATGAGATGAGATGAGATGAGATGCAGAGATACACGTTGTTTCGGTGCCGGGGATCCAGAACAGAGTTATTGGATGGATGGCGACAGCGTGCAGATGTGATCAGAGTGTGATTACAGTTTAGGGGCCGCTCGGTTGGGAGCACTCGGTTGGGAGGCACTTGGGTCCAAGGTCTGGAATCGGGGATTGAAGGCGTTTGGGACGGTTCAGAGGAGGCATGGGTTGGGAATTTACAGCTTGCGTGCTTGTACGCCCTCAGGTTGGCCCTGCCCTGGGCCGAGGGGACCGCGATGCGGGCAGCGAGCGAGCGAGTCAGCGAGGGGGAGGTGCACGGTGGGTACGGTGGGTGCGGTGATGTGGCATGCGAGGAGAGCGATCTGAGCGGAGACGACGGAGGCTAAGGTCGACTTACGAAGGAAGGACTGCGGAAAGGGAGGGCGACGGAGGGCGACGGAGGGCTCGGAGCTGGCGTTCGGGAGATGGATGACGGGAGGCGAGAGGAGGTGAGGCGTGGTGTGTGAGCATGTAGGCTTATGCTATAGAGGGAGGTGGAGAGGGGAGGGGAGGAGAGGGGAGGAGATGGGAAGTGTCCTCGGCTAGTGCTGAGTGGGTTGCGCGTTGAGTGCTATGTTCTAGAAGGATGCATTATTACCTTCTTTGGGAAAAACAAAAGTGTCAATGGTGATTACCAAATGGTCATCACAGAGTCAAGCCTCGCAGAATGGCTCCCAAAGCAGACAGTCCAAGTGTGCAGCCAAGCCAAGCCAAGCCAAGTCATCCCTCCGAGGCTGCGTCCGCGTCGTCCGCGTCGTCCGCATCGTTGCACAGGGAGGAGTTGCACAGGGAGGAGCTGCACAGGGAGGAGTCGCACTCACTGCGGGAGCAAAAGTGGACGAGATAGGCCTTAGTCAGGGTCTCGGTAGCCGGTACATGCCAACCGAGCTTTTTCTGC
This sequence comes from Arachnopeziza araneosa, assembly GCA_003988855.1. NCBI lineage: Eukaryota > Fungi > Ascomycota > Leotiomycetes > Helotiales > Arachnopezizaceae > Arachnopeziza > Arachnopeziza araneosa. The sequence goes on along the minus strand of QYAI01000056.1, from coordinate 137,054 downwards.
CCATCACCTGATGCTCGCTCTTCTGCCCCTTCTGCCCCCCTCTGAGTGGCTACAAGAGCGAGCTGAGCCAGGCGTTGCGGATCCACCCATGTGCCGCCGCTAGGGGCCGCCCAACTGTACGATGTCTCGTCGCACGAACGAGTGGTGGATGGGTGGGGACGCTGACCAGAGGGGGGGAGACCAACGGCACGGAGCAGGTGGGAAAGTTGTGGGACCGCCCAAGGGACGAAGCTCGAGGGGGCAGGACCAGGGCCCAAATCTCGGCAGACAGCAGGAGCACGGCCCAGGTTCCTGGGTTGCCTGTCTGTATGCGTGTGAGACAGTGCGACGGACGTGCGTGCGTGACGCTGCAAGCTTGGGACTTGGGACTTGGGACTTGGGTCTTGGGACTTGGGACTTGGGACTTGGGTCTTGGGTCTTGGGACTTGGGCCTTGGGCCTTGGGATTTCCCGACGTAAGAAGATTTGACGGCCGGGCATGGCATGGGATGATGCCTGCCATGCCGTGGGGACGGAGCCTACCGCTCGGCAGTCCGAGCCCGTGGTGTTTGGTAATGGCGTTGGATCGGGGCCAGATCAGCGGGGCAGCTATGATGGAAGGGGAAGTTGGGAACAGGAGAGACGGAGAGACCAAGAGACCAAGAGACGGAGAGACCAAGAGACCAAGAGACGGAGAGACGGAGAGACCAAGAGACGGAGAGACCAAGAGACAGAGAGACCAAGAGACCAAGAGACCAAGAGACCAAGAGCCCAAGAGCCCAAGAGCCCAAGAGCATCAGCACCAGCCAACGAGGGAAGACGAGCCAAGGTTGCGCGCGGTGCACACTGTGCAGTGTCGTCTTGCTCCTGCACCAGACCTGACTGGTGCGCTCGGAAGATTGGGCGTGCTGAGGCGCCCTGGGAAAGTCGACTTGCCTGAATAGGAGCCCGGCCGTGGGGACAGAGAGGGAAAAGGAGGAGAAAGCAAAGGGCACTGTGAAGTGAGTGGCTGGTGAGGGAAAAAGGGGCGGCTCGGCTATACATCGGGAGCGGGTCCCAATCCGCTGCCGTTTTGGTCCTAGTGCCTCTTCTGAGATTGACCCACCGGGTATCAATCTCCCTCTTGCAAGGCTGAGCTTGGGACCTCTATCGTCAGCCTCATGACGTTTCCTTCCAAGGCCGTGACGCAGCTGCATGGCTCAAATGGTATGTATCCAGATCGAGGACAGTCACAGAGCTGATGGATTCATAGGCCCAGTTCATGCCCTCACCTACTCCTCCTCACCGAGTACCTACATCCTGACCGGCTCTTCTGACCGTACAATCCGTCTCTACAACCCCTCGCGCTCCTCCAACGCCTCTCCTACCCAGCCCTCCCAACTCATCCAATCCTACTCCGCCCATGGCTATGAGGTCCTCTCCCTCAGCGTCGCAGCCGACAACGCGACCTTTGCCTCTGCAGGCGGTGACCGCAGCGCCTTCCTCTGGGATGTCGGCACTGCTCAAACCACTCGGCGCTTTCACGGTCACTCGGCGCGCATCAATGCGGTGACGTTTGCGGGGGAAGGTGATAGCCTCCTGGTGAGCGGGAGTTTTGATTCTACGGTCAAGATCTGGGATGTGAAGTCGGGGAGTGGGAAACCCGTCATGACCCTCGAAGATGCGAGGGATAGCGTGAGTTGTCTCTGGGTTCAGGAGAGTGATATCTGGGCTGGGAGCACGGATGGGAGGGTGAGGAGGTACGATGTGAGGATGGGGAGGGTGAGTACGGATGTGATTGGGGGTCCGGTGACGAGTTTGAAGGGGACGAGAGATGGGAGGGGATTGTTAGTAGGCAGTACGGAGGGAGGGATTCGCTTGATGGATATTCAAACAGGTGGCTGTCTAAAGGTGTATAAGGGAGATGGGTGGAAGAATGAGGAGTACCGACTCTGGAGTGCGTTTGGTGGCAATGAGCAGTGGGTGCTGTGCGGCAACGAGAAGGTGCAAGGAGAGGATGGCGAGGTGATAGTTTGGGACACGGTCAGCGGGACAGTGGTTCACCGAATCAGGGTTGATGGATCGAAAGGCGATGGGAAGAAGAAAGTTGGATCGGACGGAAGGGAGAAGGAGAGGAAGAATGTCATCAGCTGCGTGGCATGGAAGGAGAATGGCAGGGGAGAGCAGTGGTGTTGCGGTGGAACAGACGGAGTTGTCACTGTATTCGGTCCACCTTGAGAGTACGAGATATCAATGCCGTCGACGTTGGATCAACAGCCGCGACATGTCCTCAACAGCAACAACAAGAACAACAACAACCAGCCACGAAACGACGGATTAGTTCCTCAGTCGGACCGACCCTCAGCTGCAAGGAGACGGTTCGTAAAGGCAGTGACGGCCTCGTTGTGGATTCCGGACATAGTTCGGCCGCATCAGAAGGAAAGGACCGACTGAGAGCACCACCAGCCTCGGCCTGTCTCAAAACCATGCGAGACATACAGTAATCAGACGAGACAATATTTCCATCTTGGCTCGGGAATATGATGGCTTCAATTAATCATTATTTTTGACCGAATGGATTTTCCGGATAAACTCACCATGCCCTCGGTTTCAGGGTCCTCGCGAAGATTTTTCCGTGATCCCCGCCGGGATAAAATCTCACGCAGAAAACGTGACTTCATCCTAACATCACATGACCTTAGCCATCTCTTCTCCATGTCAGTTCGTGTTAATCTGCCGACAAGCTTTCCGCATCTTTGGCTCATGAAAAAGTCCTGAGGGCCAGTGCCGCTCGACGCCAAGTCTAGATGGAGATGAGGGCCCTCTCCTATCGCCGTAGGGGTACATCTCGTTCGTTCTTTCTTTGACGTCTTTTCCATTCATTCTCAATCTCGTTCTCTGTATCTCAATCAATCCAAATCCTCGAGTTGAGGACGGGAGTTTGTCATTGTTTGCCAGTCGGTGGATCCCGTCTAGATGTCATACCGGGAAACTCACCAGGAGTTGGTATCATATTGAATTCCTATTTCTGATCGATTTCCGATCTTCCCAATCTCAAAATGGACAAGAATAGCCATATTTTGATTGTTGGAGCTGGTATACCGTTTCTCATGTTCAAACATCCAATCTGACACGTGATCTGGTCTCAGACCCGAGTTCCTCTCGGCTAACTCGGATCAATATTGACATTTGACAGAGGATCATTCGGACAGTGGATTGGGCCGTGTGGATAGGGAGATGCTCAACCCTATCCCTGAAGACGAGGTCTGCGGGAGGAAACTCGGCGACTCCTGCCATCCCACGCTCAGGGTGCCGCCTAGGCCACCGAAGACGCGGCCGTCCTGGCCATCGTGTTGGATAGATGCCCTCGTAGCGGGGAACCCAGTATTGCTAACAGTTTCAGCGTGTACCAGGAGTTGAGGAAGGAGAGAGCTGAGCTGGCCGCCCAGAGTAGCAGAGCACTGCATCTTGGCGAGGGCAGGGCGTTGGAGGAGATGCGCGGCCAGGCGCCGGTCCCAGATCAGTGGGCCGGTTAGGGTGGCTAGAAGGGGGCCTATGGACGTGATTGTCAGATGGCGGCGGAGGAGGGGTTTGAGGCGCTGTTTATGAGAGTGGGAGAGAGACTCAAATCACACAACTCCAACGATCCAAATCTCTACTCGGTCTGATACAGGAGGGTACCAGGTTGTCACGACCTCTCATCTCCAGTCTCTGCCGAAAGATATCTTTTGTTGTTGTTTTCTTGCTCTGTTGTCATATCTTCACGAGCGCCGGTTACGAAATTGGCTCGCTCGCCTCGAATGGAGTGGGAGGAGAGGTCGAGCAAAGACTTGTTTCGTCGTAAATGGGTTTTTGTTTTTGTTTTTGTTTTTGTTTTTGTTTTTGTTTTTGTTTTTGTTTTTGTTTTTGTTTTTGTTTTTGTTTTTGTTTGCTGCGTGGCTTGCGGGGTTTAGGGATTTATATATCGTTGATATTCAAAAGAAGAGTATGTTACCTATTCCATTCACTTCACTTGCATTCACTTCACTTCCATTCACTCGCTCAAATCCCATCCCCATCCCCATCACCTCCCCCATCTCCTCATCTATATCTCACATCACCCACCCGCGCACAATAACCACAAGACAAATCCACCTCCATACTCAACTTACACGGAGCACCATCCATCTCCCTGCGCGAAAAACTTGAAAAACTACCAAGAATCTTGAAGATTTGCGCTGAATAACACAACTGCGCACAAGGATAGGTATATGAGGACAGATTTGATCTGGAAAGGTAGACGGGAGCCGAGTTGGCTTTTGAGATATTTATCTTGGTAGCTGGAGGAGGTTTTCAATGCTGGTAGTAGAGAGTCGAGGAGTTGATGAAGGCGGGGAGGTTTTATAGGGAGATGGAGCGGCTTTGATGGTTAGGGGTGATTTTGAAATGGGAAAGCATGACGGGGTGTGAAAGAGGTGGGTGGAGGGTTGGTGATTATTACAGTTTTCTTGGCGAGTATTCTTTATTTGATGGTGATTGTCTCCTTGATAGTAATTATATCCTCGACAGCAATTCCCTCTTCCATCCCTCTTCTCTCTCCTCTTTATAAATTCCTTGTCCTCTCCAAACCAGTTTCCCTTCTTTCTCCTCTATCGTTTCCTACCTTCTACCAATCCAGTCCCATCCAACCACAACATGCCACTCCAGCCCCCGTCTCTTTTGCTCCATCTACTTTGGCCTGTTTGAACGAGAGCAATGAAGCCTGGACTACGCAATTGGAATAATTCCAGTACGGTAATTATACTCAAGTCTAGATGTGTCTGATTTGGATTTGTGAGGATGTGAATAATTATGCGTTCAAGGCGAACTCTTGTTATTTCAATCACCTAGAGTTGGTTATGCAGGTATTTAAACAGCACTATGGGGAGCTGGATCATACCCCGAAGATAATTAGAGAGATCGAACGATATAGTCCTGAATTTGCGGAGGTTGGATGATGATTATAGCAGGAAGGAGAAGGTCATGGGAGGTAGATATCGAGAGTCAGTTGGAGTTTGTAGAAAATTGTATCCTTGACAGCAGTAATTTACTCGAAAATAATGCTATTCTTGACAACACTTCCCCTTTGTAAATACTTCGCTAACAATGACAAACATCCCTTCATCCTCAGAACAAACTTCTCAACTTCACCACTTCCACACACTATCCACGCCATCTTTCTATTCGCATCGCTCCCGACTTTCTTTCGCTCGTCCTTGGTATCTTTTTCATTCCCATCAGGGGTCTTTGGTTGACGGACCGTATCTCCGGATCTTGAATCCTGGATGGAGCAGATTTATATAGAAAGAAATTGCGATCCGTTATGTGAAACCTACTTACTAGGTAGGTATGTCGTACTGAATAGTGAATAGCTTGGGCTTAACATTGAGTTTGGAGGATAGTAAGGTTCACTATTAAAAGATAGTGGTAGGTTCTTATCTGGCTACCAAGTAGGATATATAATGAAGAGAGGAAAAGAAGCAGAAGCAGGTAAGAGAAACTTTGCAGGACCAGAGTTGCATTGGAGCAAGAGGATGCATGAAGCGGCTATGCTAGCTGGACTTGAGGTTTTGATGTGAGAGAATGGGTATTTCGGGTGTAGATCTAAGCCATGCCATTCAAAAAATAATGTTCTATGTTTTACTAAAATATTGTCTAAAAGTGACAGCATTCTGGAAATCGACAACAATTGCATTGGTCTAGTCTTTGTTCGCCTATCTCTATGAGCGAACAAAAGCGGCAGGCCAGGCGTCATGCAGGTAAAGGTTGCTTTTTCATGCCATTTAGGATGGTACGGTCTCAGCCTCGTAGGCAACCATGTGTCTCGCACCTTTCACCCTCACCCTCAAAGGAAACTACAGCAAATGTGCTAGAGCACTCTCTTCGAAATCTTCTCAGACTTTCAGAGAATGACCCCCTGTCAGTGTGCAGATGGGAAGCGCCAAAAGTTTTTCGGGAGTGGTATCAAGGCGCTGACCCTGCCGGCCAACTAAATACAGCTGAGAAAGCAGCTAGTTTTTGAAACACTTTGCTTATTGTAGGGATTGGTGGTCGTGTTGTTGGCCTTGATGGCCGGTTCGAAACTACAACACTGGAACACTATGTTACAAAAAAAAAGTATGGTCGGATTGAAAAGGCCAGACAGCTGATTCTTGATCTCGTCATTGAAGCGCTAATGCGTGCCACTGAAAACGACAGACAGGATGATATAACACTCCCACATCCAAGTTTTTTAAAACTACGTATGTGTTAGGTGAAGAAAATGGAAAGACTTATCAGCTCTTACTGTTAGAGAAATACGTCGTTCTTGCTTCGGAGGAACACGATTACTGGTTTCACGCGCAATCAAGATCGTTATTGAGTATCTGTCAAGCTCTTTGGTGTTAACCTTCGGGTTCAATGGCCGATGCCAAAGTTGGAGGTGATCTAGCAATCTCGACTCAGATTAGTCCACAGGTTCATATCTCCGAACCTCTAAATTGTTTAACGTACGACAAAGTTTTTGATATATGGTCTATTACTAGTTTACAGCATTTAAATAGTGTTATTAGCTCTTCATGTTGGATCGACCTTTTCTCCCCCACTCCAATCGTGGTCAGCGACGGCGGTCCTTACATTTTTGGAGGACCTATCTGCGGCCTTGAAATCCCTTTCAACCTTATAATACATCTAGCGTCTACTGAGACAATTACCATAATCCCTTGGCAAGATAAGCCAATAATACATGGAGGTTTTGAAAACAGTCCTAATGCAACCGCTGTCAACATAAGCAACGCATCGAGTGCGAAGTCTGCTCCATCACCTGGTATCGTTCTTAGCGGCTTCTTTACTGCTTTGATTCCTCTTGTTAGAGACAAAGACTATATTCTTTGGCATCTGGAGTGTACTGATCCGAGTAAGGGCGAGAGCGAGCTTGAACTTATTGACCCGTATAATCTTCGTTCTACAAAAGGGGATTGGTTCCGAACAACAGATTATGAGACTCTGAGAAACACCAAATGTATACTTGGATGGTGGAACGAGGCTAAAATCTTGCTAGGTACAAAAGAACTAAACAACAAGGTTCGATTCAGCAGGCCGTTTTCCACCAAGTCCCGATCTCTGCACCTCAATGAGGTCAACGCACTCGGAACAATTGGCACAAGTATAGCAGTTCCACTGAATGTCCAAGGTGGAGCAACGTTTAAATTTGTCAACAACGTGCAGCATTTTGGAAGGGAGAATATCTATGCAATGGCTCTGATGAAAATGGCCCATGATATTGCTTTGGTGTATGATGCGGAAGTTGACCGTAGTTAGCTTGTCCCTAAGCTTAGCCTCGTTCTACATATGAGCCATAGCTATTATAATACGGTTCTTGGGGTTGATCCTTCCCTGATCCTAGTACCTTATGCTACGCCATCGGTAGATGGCGCCGCTGCGGCTCTAGCAGCATTACGCGGGAAAGGTGGTACGGTAAGTGAATTTTCCAAATACTCTTTTCGTGATTTCTGATTAGAACTTCACTAACTCTAAGATGTGCAGATCTTATACAAAGGTGACTCAGATGGAGATATTATTCTAAGCACCGTCCTGGCAACACTCCACGCAAATATTTGTGAAGCCAACAGGACTCGAGAATCATCCAAACCAGGGAAACTGTTAGCAACTCAATACCTCGATATGGTAGAAGAGCCAGCGGCTGGAAGCAGTATCACCGTTATGAAGACACCTTCAGGCATGAAAGCCTGGCAAGGGCTCATTGATCGAGTAGGATGGGATCTTGGCGTCGCTGGCGAGCAACCATTCAGCATCGACGATGACCAGACTTGGGCATTGAGAGGTGACATGTTTACTGGCTGTATAGTTGATCAGGAGCACCTTTGTCGTTGGGATAGCAGAAGTATACAGTTGCAACAGGTGGTGAAAAAGAAATGGAAGATCTGGAATATGCCTTCTGAGCAGAGGCCTGCACCGCTGGTCACTGGCGCGGCTGTTTTTGGAATTGCAGGAGATAGATGATATACTAATATCTCATCTGAATTTAATCGACGTTGCTGTCGAGGGAGATTAAAATAAATGTTATATTTCTTTCCCAGTATCTTAAAAAGAGCTATCAAGAAGAAAGTTTGGGGGTCAGGGACTTCATTAAGCTTAATTTAGGAGGAAACGTTACTGTTGCGGGTCTGGTCGTGGTGCATACGGAGTTCAAAGCACTTGGATGGGTGTCTCTGAAGTTTTAAGCGTGATGGTCAAAGAAATTCACTGATAGCTTGATTATTCTGAATTTTATCAATGCCTGGAAGAATATGGAGTGAATCTCAAACATTATACAACAAATAAAAGACTCCTGTATTTCCTAAAACGTAGCATACATGCATATCTGTAAATAGCTCTCTACATTCAATATCCCCTTCTGCATTGAATCCTATCTGATTGCATCTTTGCAAATTCACCCTGAATCAGATATTCAAGAATCATTCTCATCATTCGGCATGTGTCCTTTGGTCTTTCCACTCAAGAAATACAGAGAGGGCTGCTCTACTCCGCAGCGTATCCGGATGTTCAGAACCCAACACCTGATCTTGTAGCTCTAGTGTTTTGCGAAACAAACTCTCGGCTTCTTCGTACTTGTCTTGATGATAGAGATAATTTGCAAGATTAGACTTACTCCTTAAAGTGTTCAAATCTGTTAAACCCAATACTTGCTCCCGTAACTCCAATGTTTTGCGAAACAAACTCTCGGCCTGCTCGTACTTGTCTTGTCTCTCAAGTGTAATTGCAACATTATTCATGCTCGCTAGGGTGTCCGGATGTTCCAACCCCAACACTTGCTCTCGTAATTCTAGTGTTTTGCGATATAACCCTTCAGATTCTTCGTACTTGTCTTGCTTATAAAGTACAAATGCAAGATTATCCACGCTTGCTAGTGTGTCTGGATGTGTTGAACCTAGCACTTGCTCTTGTAACTTTAGTGTTTTGCGATACAAACTCTCAGCTTCTTCGTTCTTGTCTTGGTTATCAAGTATATATGCAAGATCATGCATGCCAACTAGGGTGTCCGGATGTTTCAAACCTAATACTTCCTCTCGTAACTCCAGCGTTTTGCGGTGTAAACTCTCTGCCTGTTCATGCTTGCTTTGCACAGACAGCGTAACAGCAAGGTTATTTTGACTCTTGAGGGTATATGGATGCTTCGGGCCATAAGTTTGCTCGAAATACTGAAGTGTCTCGCGGTTCAATTTTTCGGCCTCCTCATACTTACCCCGTTTCCGAAGTATAAGTGCAAGATTTTCTTTGTGACGTTGCACAGCTAGGGATTCTGAGGTGGAGGTTTTTTCGATTGATTTGAGTATTTGCCGGCGCATCTGCTCAGCCGCTTCGTACTTGCCCTGTTTGCGAAGTACTACTGCGAGGACGTTTTGGGTTTCTAATGTATGAGGATCTGTATGACCTAAAGCCTCTATTTGAGGCCCAAGTATTTGACTGAGTATCTCCTCAGCAGCCTCATTCTTTTCTAGTTTTTCAAGCACCATCGCAAGGACGTATTTGAACTGAAATTTGATAGGATCCTTAGCAACTGATACTTTCTCAATTTCCTCGACAGCTGTCCTGGCCATCTGCTCAGCCGCATTGTAATTGCCCGTTTCAAAAAGGGCGATGGCGATGTTGTGTCTGCACAGTATTGTGTCTAAATGTAAGGGAGGTAGGGCTTTTATTCGCATTGAAAGCGTGTCTAATCTTTTTTCGTAGCTGAGGCCATACTGTCCTTGTAGATCATCGTAACAAGACATTCTTTCAAGGATGTTTGCGCGTCTAATTAGATCGGAGTTCTCTGTAAAGACGTGACGAGTTACAGCTTGTGCATGTGGGTATAAAATTTCACATTCCGCCCTTGTTTCAACTCGGCCTGATGGAAACACAGCTTCTATTACTCTCAGCGACTCCTGTCGCCATGTTTCCATTTCACCCTGCAATTCAAGGCATCTTTGAGTTGACACCTGGACGAGCCGATGCATCTCGAAGCTTGCTCCGCCTTTCTCTGCAGAGATTAACGAAAAAGCCTGTAAAGTCCCAAGTGCAGTGGTAAACTCGGTTCTTGACTCTCCATCTCGATACAGAAGCGTCTTTGGAATCCCTTGCCGATCCAAAACAGACATGAGAGATAGCATATCAGCTGCACGAGGTTTTTGCTTTTTGATTTGGTCAAATGACACTTTCCATGTTCGAATAACAGAGGTTTGGCTCTCAAAGTCCCTCCTGAGATCTACCAGGTTCTCACTCAAAAGATCTTGAAATTCAGAATCTTCTGTGCGTAAAGTCTCAAGGTATTCTTGGATTGTAATACTATTTTCGTTGATATAGGCTGCCGCTTGAGTAATTGCCAGAGGGAGATACTCCAGATTCTCGAGAAGTTCGGTGGCTTGGGTCTTGTCCAAAATATTTTCATCCTTAAATTTTGACCAAAAGAGGTCTTCTGATTCTTGGCCAGCCATCGACTCAATTTTGACTACTTTCTCTCTGTTTGCTAGACTTTCTCCTACCCGCTTGTCTCTTGTTGTGATTAACATCAAGCCATTGCTACTGTGAGGAAGGTAATTGACTAGCGGCATATTCTGTTCGCTATTCATTGATGAAGGATTTTTTTTGCTGGAGAAAAAGACTTCCATATCATCGGCATTGTCTAATATTAACAACCAACCTCCATGTGCATCGTCTTTAAGCCATTCTGACACTAGTTGAAATGTGTTAAGATTTGGATCATTGTAGCCAGGTATGTCAAGCCTTCGTGCAATATCCTTATAAGCTTGATCAATCCTGGAGATAGTACTGGCATGTATCCAGAAGACGTGCTTTTTAGGATACTCGCTTCGAAATCTGTAGCAATATTCGATGGCGATCTGGGATTTCCTGGAGTAAATATTAGTTCAGGCTCTATTATTGCCAGAGAAACACACCCAACCCCACCAATTCCTGCTAGCGCAACTCGACTTTGGGCTCCAAATCTTCTATTAATCTCTGTTATAATATCTTCTCGGCCAATGAACTTTGAGTCTTGTTCAAAGGGCACCGTGAAGAGCATTGTCTGCGATGGTGGTGCTAGGTTGCGGGAGTCTGCGGATGCTAGGAACAAGAGGTTAGTTTCTTGAATCTAAGTAAGACGAAGAATGAAAGTGTTTTTATCGAAAAACAGGCTTAGATCGAATTTGGTTGACTGAGTCGCCTATCGTTTCTCCAATACCCATAAATGAAGAGAATGACACAACTCAGTGGAAGCCGTTTGAATAAACTGACATTTTGCTAATATTTCAAGATGAGAAGCGACTTTCTGATAGCTAGCGCTTGTGATGTCTGCAAATCTGCATATAGTTTCATGATCACAGCCGTCCATGGGAACGATGGTTTCTTTTGGAAAAGCCATGACTCCACTTACTTCATCCACGACCTAGCAGGATCAATTAGTCAAGCATACTTACAAGTAATATCAGAGGGAAAAACTCGCTCTTTGGTTAAATGGGGGGGATGTCTTTTGTTCGATGAAAGAAACAATCTTAATATTTGATGCCGAGTTTCTGAAATTTGTAGAAAGAGCTTCCAAGATACCAGAGTCTTTTTCCAAAGACTTGATGAGATCAGCTCTCATCTTGCCCGTAAATCTCGAAGTGCCAGTCAATGCCATATTCGCTATACTGGCCAGTAGTTGAGGTAACTGGATTGACGATGAGCCTCGATGAGGTGTGCCTAGAAAGAGAATTCCAATAACGGAATCTCGGATGTTTGCGTAGTCTTCGGCATCTATCACAGCGGTCACAAGTGCCTACTTAAAGGTTAGGAATGAAAATACAAACGCCTTGTCTGACGACTGCAATACCTGCTTCGCTACGATGCCACCCATACTATGGCAGATGAAAATGATACCTCGTGATAGCTCCTTGTATAGATATCAGAAAATTCACGAGGTAGTAATAGTAGGTGGTTGCCATCATACTTCCGACGAGCGTCTCACACAATTTAGTCCCTCTAAAAATGATCTTGCAAAGTCTTCCAGCTTCCCTGTCGATAGAGTAAAGGTCACTTCTGAGGGATAGCCAAATGTGAAGATCCGAGCACCAGGCAGCAGCTCAGGTAGGAAGTCTCGAAGCCACATTTTCCCATTCCGGTGTGTCCAACTATCATAAGGATCGCCATTGATACCATGTATCGCAAAAATGTCAACCGGATATCTTGCATCTCCTGCTTTGACGATATCTTGAAAATGTTGTTCATTGAGGAAGAAGAAGCCGTACTTCGATGAAGGCTCGCCAGCTTCAGTCGCTCCATCTTTCTTACGGCGGTGGATAAGCGACCGGAAACCCCTAGAAGTCATACCAGGCTAGCAAGTAGAGGATCTTCTATTGAGGTTCTTGGTAGAGATGTTATCTCGCCCACTTTGGTCGCTACAACTTTGTCTGGGTCCATGCGTTAATCTGACATGTGACACGATGACTTCATGCTTCTCCAAAGAAATGCCTCTACTACAAATAGCATAAAAATCTCATAGTAATTGAAGCTATATTTGGTGAATTGTCTGAGTAGACTGTAGTTAAAGTGCACTGCATGGTAAGTAAAGGCTCAATCTAGATCACGTGGCACAAACACTACGATGCAAAATCTGCGTGAGATTTCATCATACCTTAGTTGATAGAAAGTCTCTACACTCGTCCCAAAGAAAAATAGTCCGATCTCTCGAATCAATGTATTTCCGGCCGCCATCATCACCAAGAAATTTCCAGTCAGTCTATTGAGGCTGGCAGTCATATTAGGCACCCTTGATATCCTGTAAGGCTTTATCAAAATCTTTTGTGACTATATTTAGCTGCACTTTTGCAGTCAAAAATACGATCTCGTAACCGTATCTTATTTTGTGGCTTGTTGATTCCATCGGCCCCCATGCTAGGAACCAGAAAGCAATGCTGACAATCTACGTAAGTGTTGCCGAGACCGTTGCCTGAGTCTCACCGAGAGGATTTGAGACCGCCTTGGTTGACTAGGATCTCCGGCCCAGCCAAGCTGAACATTTATTGGGCTTGAGTCTCTCCCCTGCTCAACCGAATCTTCGATTAGGTTTGAGTATTATGTAGCTGAATGGTACCCTGCCTGATCATCTCGAGCTGTGGAAAATTGTTACAGGAAAGAATCTAGAAGACTCATGTCTTCTACCAAGGACATTTCGTATGAGTTAAGCAGCAGAAAGCGATCCTTTGTGTGGCTAGAGTCGTAATAACAAAGCCTTTGACCAGATTCTGAATTGACGCTTCGGATCCCGACGCATGAATTACTGAGGCTGCACAGGCCATTTTTTCATTGCAAAAATATTTTTAGCAAAGAAGAAACTAACTTTACTGAAATCTTTCAGCGTTGATTAATTTATACACAAACTTGGTATGGATGATAATTAAGAACACAGCGTAGGGGCATTTGAGATTTTGTGGCTGCGACGCTAACTGATCAAGGAAGCGGTCCAGAGGTTTGGGCTTTAATGCCCCATGCTAACTCAAAACGGACAACCGCCGCCAAATTTTTGTGCGGTAACCCCGTCATCATTCAGCCGACCAAGCTAAGTTGGAAGATATTGCATCGATAGAACGAAAGCTTATAGATTTTGGATTATTTATGTTCACCGCCAGAATATGTAGGTTCTTGTCATACAACAACGTGGAATGAAAGAGAATCTATTTTCTTTCCGATCGAACTCCAGCAGACAGCCTTGCGATTCCATGTAATGAACCTCCAGACCTCGAACTGTCAGCTGTGAATCTTATGTGATAGTGAGCGACGTATTAATTCGCATGATAAGTGATTTCTCGTCATGGCATCTCAGATGGAATTACCAGTAGTGGGCGTAACTGGGATTGGTAATCGCACCTTACAGGTGACATGCACAGCTAATTTTAAAAGATATGAATAATGCTGCTAATTTAGCATTATACACCCAAATCATTCGCTTCAGTATGAGTCCTACGACAGATGAAATTCAATTTCCTGGCCCTGGGCCAGCCCAGCAAAGAACCATTCAAATCTTGGCGCACTCTCTCGGATTCGATTACGAGTACTCCATTGCGACTAGAACAGCTAGAGTTGTAAAAACCAGCGTGGATGATAACATTGGTGCCTCAGAACTCTTTGGGCTTGATTTACTCGGTCTTAGTTCAGCCGTGGACATGAGCGTAGTGGAGAATGGTCTAAGCATCGCGAATGAGGGTCTAGAGAGCTTGAATATATCTCATATGGATGGGCTTGGACTTTGGGAAGAAAATATCATTTGGCCGGACTCTGAGGTGCTGCTTGACAATCACGCAACAGACAAGGGTATCCAGACGGATCAGCCCGACCCTCTGGCTGAGATTTTGCGCCTCGACGGCTACCAGCAGCCAATCAACGAGTATCTCGTCGAGACTGAACCTTTGAGATCACAGGGAACTGAACCTGCAATACCTTTAACTTCAAAGAATCTTACCCAGCAGACTGCTCAAATTGATGAACAGGCGTTTTGGAACGAGCATGACTTTGAAACATCTCTCCCGTCTGCGATTAGTGCGGCAAACTCCAACTTTGGATCCAAAGAACGCATAAACGATGATGCTTTGCAAACATCGCCGGATGATCGCATGCAGGGTAACCAAGAGTCCAGTTTACCATCGTCACCAAGCAGACCACATACTAAGCGTAAGCGAAGATCGTTAAGGGACAGATTTGGCAAGAAGAAAAACCTCAATAGCACAGCAAGTTCAGGTTACCAAGAAATCATTTTTGATTCCGGATCATCTCGACCGAGCAGCACAGCATCCTCCGGGAGACGTGGCCCTCTAGATGCCGCAGCTCGTGCCGCAATGAAGGCCGTGAAGGCAGTGAAAGCGTGTTGGCGCTGCAAGTTCCTTAGGAAGCCTGTAAGTAATTCAGTGGATCATTACATACCAAACTCTAACTTATATCAGTGCAGTCCCAATGATCCATGTTTGCGGTGTCCAAATAGTTCTGAACAAGGCAAAGGGAAAAGTTGGCCTGTTGTTGGATGCAACCGCGGCTCATTCAGAGAAGTGCTGCCCCCTCTGTGTCTATGCCCAACCAAAAAAGTCGAACTCAACATCTCACCTGTAACCAGAGCTTTTGAAGAGCGTGGATCAGATGAAACTGAAATGATTAACCGTTATGAAAGTGGCTTGAAGGAGAGAGCGAATGAATTGCGAGTGGCATCGCAGGGTCCGTCCCAGAGTAAATCTACAATGCTCGTTTCCTACCTCCAGACTCTGGATTGCAAAACGGATCAGAGTATCTTGAAGGGATTTCAGATTTCCTCCCTTATACCAGGACCTTCATCCATACACGTGGCATTTACTCCATTAGAGGAGTGCATTTCAGCTGTGGTTTATGAGGCTTTTAATTGCCATCCCTTTTACGTCCGACGACTAGGTGATATCCCGAAAATTATTACTTTGCTTCATTCAGCAGCCATATATCAGGCTAAGATCGATAACGTATGTAAATCCAGTCAGATTCTCCTGAAAATCCTCTTACAGAATTAACTCTGCCAACAGGATCAGTTGATTGCCCAATCTATCATATGTTTGAGAACCAGCCTCGAAGTAACAAGAATGATGGTGTTCTACAATTCTATTGGGAGGAGTGGACATCCATATCATATTTGCGAAACAAGCATCTGTCGAGTTCCTTGGATCAAAAACCTTGATGAGCATTTGAGTTTATATTTGGACGAGTTATCCAAAGTCTTCTTTAAAAAAGAAAATATGCGGGTCAAGGAGACATGGTGGTTATCTGCCTTCTATAGTTTTGCCATCCAAGGCTTGGTGAGGAAATTGATTCAACCGCTGAGCTTTACCACAAGCTCTCAATCGTCGGCAGATCAATATCTCTACCTTGCAATCCGCCTCTTCATAGCAATTTCCGGAGATTTTGACCCCCTGACAAGAGATTATGTCACCGTCACGAAAGGCAAAGAAATTGATGCATCAAGCATTGCTGATTTCCAAGAAGCAAAGAATGCAGTCAATCAAAGCTCATGGGCATCGAGAGGCATACATTCCTCTGCAGACTATTTAAGGGATCTCTTCGGGGACAATGGACGGAAAATAGCATTAAACCGCCCCAAATCGCCAGTACCAGAGAGAGCACAAGATGCAATTCCAGATTCACCCAAGCCTCTCGGAACAAGGCCATACCGCCCCTCCTCTCTTTCTTCCATGAATTCTTTATCAGACCTCGCTTCGAGCCATGGATCTTGCAGAAGTGCTATCTTCTAACTCGCAAGTTTATAACTCATCAGATCATTGATGTACTCGCTCGTGCAGTTTTTTAACTCGTGCTAGTAGAAATCAAAAATGCATCTCACTAGCCGATGACGAAAGAGCTAGGAATGCACACAGTGTACGATTTCAGCAACGAGAAATTAAAAAGAGGCAGAAAAAATCAGATATTGTGGAGGTTGTTAATTTCGTATGGAGAATAATTTGTGATGATCCGAGAGTCGTCGAACTTATGGGGTTATGTTTCATATGTTAAGCAGAGACAGCTGAGCTAGGCTCGGGAACTTCTCCCAAGCAAATATTCATGAGGCTTAGCGATTGAACAGGCGTTAAGAATTGCAATCATTGATCATTTCATCAGTTGGGAAAGGAAGTGGATTTTGCTTTCCAAATTAGCCTTCTAACATAATCCATTTGTGCAGAAAGATTAATTCCATGATGTAGATTTCATATCCAGAGCAAAGCACCTCGTCTTATACGCTCTCTAAATCTTTCCACCCAAGAATCTTTCATTTTTACCATAACTTCATCTGCAAAGTCTCCCAGAGACCAGAACTCGCATGAAAGATGAGGTGCTAGGTACGACAGGAGCTACACAATAATAAGTGCAGGCAACTCCTCAAAGTCCTCAGTTCGGGCATTGGCTATGCTTCACAGCATAGAATTGATCAACGGCCCTGAAGAAGGCTGGGAAATGTACTGTGAGCCTAATCGCCATCCCCACGTGAAATATCTGATGCGAATGGCCCCAGATGTCAAAGTATTCAGGTTTCCAAGCCTCTGTCACTCGCAGCTGTTGAAATATCAGCAAACTCCCAGTTTCTAATTTGGAGGAAGAGACACTTACCGCGTAAGTCGTCACAGAGCATAGATATATGAGAATAGTCAAGCCGTATAACGAAGCTCTATATTCAGCGTTCGCCCGCGACCAGCCAACTTGAAAGATCTTTATAATGATCGGGTAAAATGCCGAAGACGCCATGACGGAAAAGACGAATCCACGGAGGGGGCGCATCTTGGGAGCCTGAAAGGATTTCGAAAATATAGTGAGGAGGGCAGCGCAGAATTGGGCAGTGAGGTCGACCTAGAACAGACTGATTAGTTGATGATTTTCTTTGGCGTCTGGAAGGAGAGAGAAAGTAACTTTGAAGATAATACGCACAGCAATCCATGTAAATCTCACTTGACGTGAGGCGCACGGAAAAGTATACCAGAGGCCCGGCGGGAAACAACCAGCAGTGACAGTGAGGATGCCTAGGAAATCAAGCTTCAGGCAAAAGATATGAGCTGCATGCGAATGGTTTGAGAAAACATGGTAAGCCGTCGAAAGAAGATAGCAGATTGTCCCGCCCAAGAAGAACAAAAAGAAGATAATGACATAGTCGGAATTGGTGGCTGGATACCACTGGTTTGCATATCCGCCCCACCATGACCCCAGCACGACTATCCAGAGGGCTGCGAAGAAGTGAGTATATATGTTGCCAGATTCGTTGTGGATGTATCCCATACTTTTGAGGGATTCCCAGTACGAATTCGTCTCGGGCCTCCAACTAGAGAGGATGTAGCTTTCCCCCCAGTCTTCCTCACGGGCATTGCAGCGAATCACCTTGTTGGCTAGCGAGCAGCGAGGCTACATTTGGGCGAGGGTTCTTTCCAGCCCCTCTTATCAGCGCTTTTGTTTGTAGCACACTTTACTTAGTCGAGTTAATCTCGGAATTAACTTGAGCTAGATGTCCAGAGGGCCAAAAGCCAGAAAAGATGTGAACGATGAATGTCCACATTCGACCACGCGTAGAGAGCCCTGCAAACGTGGGCTTTGGGGATCAGGATAAGGGAGGGAAGATCTTGCTGTAATTACAGTATCTACTGTGGGTGTTTTCCACCATCCAAGGCTCTGTTTAACTATATAAAATGCTGTATATTATGCATAGAGCCTCATCTTGAATTTGGGAAAAGGATTGTTGCTACTCATGACCACTTTGTCCTCTGTCCTCTTTTATTGTCAACAAGTCCATCCTTTTGAATGAGTAAACGCTTTTGGAAACAATTCGTTCGCTATTCATACTTAACAGTATTTCAATCTGATCCCTTGCTTTATCAATCAGCCTATGCTTTCGGATGAGCCGACAGACTCCTTCTCAAGGACCTCGAGATGTATCAACTACTTCAAAGGCAACTAAGTATCATGTATGCGTCCAGACTCCTTGTTTCAAAACGATGTTGACTCTAGACTTGTGTCAGTGACCAAATTAAAACTCCTAATATATCTGTGAATACTTCCAATGACGGCGAACCCTTTATATCTGGTTAGGTTTCCCAGCCAAATAACTGCGGAACTCTTGACATTATATTGACTGTCTCTCCACTGTATTTTGTTGCTTGTGGACTGTGCCTGCTTGAACCTTCCTGTAAAGACGGATGACAAGTTGGGCATCTTCGTTCGAAAGTTGCGCTGGACAGCTTATGCCATTTTAGGCCCGGAATTTGTTCTGGGCGCGGCAGCTGGTCAATACGAAAGCGCACACAGAGGATTTCAAGGCTTCAAGAAGTTAAGTCATCCGGGCTGGACGATGCGCCATGCCTTCTTCGCCGATATGGGCGGCATCATACTCCATCCGAGGGACAGTACTCCCTTCTTCATCAACAATAAGCACATTTTCTGGCTGGTGGAGACTGGCTACATGATGATACCCATCATTGACGAGCGCGAATATGGGACAGAAGCAAGGCAGATGTGTTGACCAAACTAATAAATTTTATCCAGATTACGTGGTTACTTCTCAACGTCGCAGCACGCCGGATACAATATCTTATTATCACCACCATGAAGCTGGGAGTCGTCTCGAATGCGACGTGCAGTCTCGCCATTCTCTTCGTCTGGATTCACAAACTCACCAATGTCATCCACCTATGCGGGTGGAACTATTGATTCCCTACACCAGGTGAGCAGATCGCCTGGCGCATCGCAACAATGGAGATGTTTGTAACAGCGGCCATCTTTTGGTTCGCAGAGCTCATTCCCGTGTGCAAGCGCGACCGGCTACAAGAAATCTGGTACTGTAGGCTCTTTACGCCCAAGAAGCTAGCGGCGCTGCTCAGAGAGCGTAGCGAACGACCAAAGAAGCCGCAATTAACATCCGAAGACTTCCCAGAGTCATGGGAGTGCGGGACAAGCGGGAAGGTTTTTGGGTTTTATTTGATTGCTCGTATTTTGGATGTGACAGATGTTTCTAGGGTTGAGGACGGTGCCGTCAAGTGCGTTTGTATATGTGAACGGACTACATTCCTGCCGCATTGGTGAGAATATGAAAAATATTTTAGGAATAAATAAAGATTTCGCTCTTTGCCGTAAGTATTTAGTAGAGCTGATAGCACTGACGTTGCTTTCCTAAATCTTCGGACCGTGGCTTCCGGAGATTCCTTAATTCATGGTTTCGAAAATGCATTATCGATTGACCATTTTGAACCATTCAAACGGTGTCAAACCATACCGCCATTATTCAATGCAGTTTCGAATGTACGACTCAGCTGGAGATAATGAATGCTCCAAGAATGAAAATAAGATTTAGTGAAGGGAATCCACCTAGCCTGAATTCGCAGCAGCCCCCGAGAGAAGACGAATGGCAATTCTTTGAGCTGGGCAGCGCGTGCTACCTCGGCTTCTACACCTATGGTAATTGGGGGTATAATTTTACACGTGCCATCGAACCGGGAGAATTTGAGGTTGGAGGTATAACATAATTTAAAACTCTTAGTCCTTCGGGGAAGGGTTAGATAATAGAAGACAGAAGATCCCCGGCGTTCAATAGGAATGTTTACTAAATTACTTCTTGAGAGAACTGGTCGATAAATCTTTCCATTTATCTTACAAAGAATCGTTATGAACTTATCAGGTGAAAGCAGCAGGTGTTGTACTGATTCTTGGCTCAATGTCAAAAAGACTTTTAATTGTCATATGTTAAATTCGATATTCAAACATCTCTAATTGTCGCATGTCAAATTCGACATTCAAAGCGCTTTAATTGTCGTATATTGAAATCGATACTCAAAACAATTCTAAAAAGAGTCTCCCTAACAATGTAACAGAGACAGTGACTTAATACTTTTAAAATATATATTTATTGCAGATGAAGCGTGCGACGAATTTTTGATCCCCTAGTGAAGGACCTACCTAGATATAGTATCGGAAATTACCCTCGTAGTCTCTCCGATTGCACCTTAGATAAGTTTGAAAGGTTATATGAGAATCGTCAAAGGAAACCTTAGAATAATAAGACCTTCCAAAGGATTTGGCCTGTTTTCGCCTCGCAGCGAGACTAGTAGAGCAGATTGCTTGCAAGATTTTTCGCTTGGCAACAGTGGAAAGTTTAGGGTTCAAAAAGGCCCCCAAAAACAATTGGACTGCCACTCCTATGAAGGTAACGTTGAGATTAGACTGATTAGTCCTGTAGCAGGTTCTGCCACCGCCTTTCCCAATCGGGTATAGCTGAATAGCACGCTCAAAATTTTCAACAAGATGGCCGACTTGTTTGACACTTGCTTCATAACAGATACCTTCGAATTCAAGCACTAACTCTTGTATCATGACTATCTAGCCAAGACTGAGGTTGAAATTAAAGTAGGTATCCACTCTCGCCAAATAAACTGTCACTAACTTATTTAGGTAGTCATCTCACAGCCAGTCGCACCCACCCCTAACCAAAGGCGTTACTCGTATTAAGCTTCAGGGTGTCTGATGAGATGTCTTCCGTGAAGATCGCCCTGTCAGACCCCGCCATCTTCCGGTTCCTACCTAGCAATGAACCAGCAACACTTCCGCCGCCTATTCCAGGCTCCATGTTGTCTGCCCCTCCCTTCTCCATCCCAACCTCAGCTTTCCATGCCGCATTGGATGTGCGAGTGCCGATCACAATTGGCGCTATCTACGCGGTTACAGTCACATTTTTGAACGCATATAATCGATCGAATGGAAACAAACCATGGAAAATTAGCAAAACCAAAGCATTTTTCTGGTTTGTGGTGGCTCATAATGTGTTTTTGGCAATATACTCTGGTTGGACATTCCAAGGATTGGTACGGGCTGTTTATAGAACAGTTTCTTCGGGTTCGGGAGGAATTGCTGGGACGGTTGACAGTTTATGCAAAATGCATGGAGAAGCTGGGCTTGGAAATGCTATTGCATATAATGGAACAGTTTCCAAGTGGACTTCCGAGAACCCTTCGACGACTAGCATTCTTCTTAGTGCTACAGGTATGCCAAGTTCTACTGATATAGGACGTTTATGGAATGAGGGTCTCGCATTTTACGGATGGATCTTTTATGTGAGCAAGTTCTATGAAGTAGTCGATACGGCAATCATTATTGCCAAAGGAAAGAGAAGTTCGACTTTGCAAACTTATCATCATGCCGGTGCTATGATGTGCATGTGGTCTGGAATTCGATATATGTCACCACCTATTTGGTTATGGGTTACGTATAATTCTGGAATTCATACAATGATGGTAGCCCTCTCTTTCTTTCGGCTTCCGCTAAGGACTAATTTAATTTAGTACACTTACTACACTTTAACAGCGCTTTCCGTTCCAATCCCGCAGACCTTGAAAAAGAGTCTTACCACAATGCAAATTATCCAATTTCTGGTTGGAGCCTCTTACGCTGCGCTCCACTCTTTTATTGCCTATACCATACCGATTCAGGCCCCAAGTCCGAAAGGTACACCTCCAGCAGCAAAACATCACACCAAGTACCAAACGGTCCCGTGTATCAATACAAGCGGCGAAACATTTGCCATTTGGTTCAACGTGCTCTACCTAACACCCCTGACGGTATTATTTGTACGATTCTTCGTAAAAAGCTACTTTCGATCTCCGAAAGGCGGGAAGCGAGGCTCATCAAAAAAGGACAATTAGCTAAGAAGGCTAGCAAGACCTGTTTATTCTCAAAGGATTGGGTTAACTATTGTAAAAGGAACCTTGCAGACGGATCAAAAAGTATTACTTATTTTGAAGTAAAGCAGTAAAATTGTGGGCTTCCTGGACCTCAAATGCATAATAGAATGGTCTAGATCTAAGTAAGAGACAACAATCCTTCAATTTCTCAGCTATGCATAGACGTTGTTGCCTTAAATATGAAAACTTGCTAGGATTCTACTCATTGTTTTAAAGTGAGTAAAATGATCACGTGGAATGCAAAATGGTCTGTTCATAACGCCACTTAGTCGTCATGTCTTATAGTCAAAGTAGTCTGTTTGACCACTTTATACCAACGCAGTAGTATCTATACCTCTCTGTCCTCGAATAGTTTAAAAGTCAAACAGACTTCTGACTAATGGAAAAGACACAAAAATGTCTTCACCACAGAACCCACAACATCTGGTGTGCCAAAAATGTTGGAAAGACCTCTTCTCAACGCCAAATTTCCAGACTCTATGTCACTCTCCCGACGAAGAGAGCTCCTGCCACTATACTGGACGAATTTTCGACGTTGAGGTATCTGCTGCTGCTTCTGGTTGCAGCTGGTGTCGGCTCTTGCTGTCTCTCAAAGACGATGTTGAAGACCTGACTGTTGACCAAGAACATGGCCCTTTAGAAAAGATCTCAGTCAAATTAGGCGGAGGGCCACAAGGAGAAAATTTTTCTCCTCGGGGAAATAATCGATTCAGTCTTTGGATCAATGTTGCTTCTTACTATCTTACAGCTTTCACTACAAAAGACGACGTGACCTCAGATATCGCTACAGCGAGAGAGATAGAGCATCAAGTCGATTCACAAATGGCTTTTGATCAAGCCAGAGAGTGGTTGAAGGGAAGCAGCAGTCATAAAGGTTTTGGCATTGTCGGGCCGACCCAACTCCCTTCAAGAGTGATTGAAGTCAGTCCTGAAAAAGATCCAAGGACTCCTCAACTACTAGACTCAAGTACGATTGTTGATTACTATGCGGCTCTCTCATACTGTTGGGGATTAAATCAAGCCGGCCTAACAACCAAGAGTAATATCAAAGCTCGCCATGAGTGCTTGGCAATGAACACTCTGTCACGAACAATCCAAGATGCGATCCTTGTTGCCAGAGAGACCGAAATCAAGTACCTGTGGGTTAGCGCCATCTGTATAATTCAAGATTCTCCAGAAGACAAAAATGTGGAGCTGGCGAAAATGGGTGAGATATACCAAAATGCATTTGTAACCATTGTGGCAGCGAATGCAGCAAGTGCAAACCAGGGTTTCCTAGGAGATCGATCTGCCCCTGATCCGCACGCCAAGATTCCTTTCTGGGGTCCTGATGGGATCAGATTGGAAGGGTGGTACAACGATGATAGCGAACCGATAAATACCCGCGCTTGGACACTGCAAGAACGTCTCCTCTCTTCAAGACTGCTTATCTACGCATCGCATACCCTTCAATATCAAGACGATCAGGGAGTCATCAACCTAGGTAATTCCATCAGCCTTCCATCTGGGCTTGCAGCTTGGCGTATCCCTCCCGCGACCACGCATCTGAATATCCAAGCCGCTGGTCGGACCTGGGAGCATATCATCTCCATGTACTCGGTACGACGGTTATCTTACCTCGAGGATAAGTTGAATGCGCTTGCAGGTGTGGCTGCGGTGTCCCAGAAGCAGATTCAGGTTGACTACCTTGCGGGTCTGTGGTCGGGAGATGTGTTATCGAGACTCCTCCTCTGGCAAGCGTCGCGGACGGAGAATTACACCCCTTGCCACATTTACACCGCGCCCAGCTGGTCCTGGGCATCGTTGAACAGCCCTGTAACTTTCAGTACATTATACAGTCATCACTCGTATGATTGGTATGACGTTGATATCTTGATGCAGAACACGACTCTTGAGTCTCCAAAATTCACATTTGGAAGAATAACAGGTGGTTACCTGAAACTCTCGGCCCGTATCAGACATGGAGTATACCACCCACTGCAGTACGTCAGCTGGAAATGGTCATCAACTAATTCTATACTGCAAGCGGTCTTAGAATCTGAGGCTACTGTATACGTCGACGACGACACCTTGCAGAAGAGAGATATCATATGTCTTGCGCTTGCAAGGAGGAGCTACGACCCAGATTCCAGCGAAGATATACCAGTGATGTTCGGATCCGAAGCTAAATCGCTATTTGCACGCCCACCTTGGTCTGTCATTGACGGTCTGATCATTGCAACAACCGGAGTTGATAGAACATATCGCCGGGTTGGGTGTTTTTTTGGGGCGAAAGAGGATGAATTCAAGGACTATCCGCGCGAAGAAGTGACTTTGATATAAATGAAGCTTATTCATGACGCAGAGTATGCATCACGCAATTGACGTTTGGCTATGTATTGTCTCGCTGATTAGCAGTATACTTAAGGTTCAAGATAACTATTAGATTACAAAAACAGATTCAAATTCCAAGAACAGATATAAGGAACTCCATATTATTACGAGTGGATGTCTCTGTACCTTGGCGTACAAAATAACTAGCGGTCCTAATTTCTTTGCTGCATAGACGAATGTCCGCAAATACTTTAAAGATTTGAAGTAGACAGTAGAAAGTCATCAAACCATCCAAACCATCCAAACCACAGTCTTTCACTACACTTTACGGATCATTATATCAAAACCCGGCTCACAAACACCTAACAAACCGGAAATCACGAGAATTCAACATTTCATTCCGACTACGCTCCCCGCCCCCAAAAATCCATTCCCCACCAGACACACTTATCCCTCGAATCTAGCGAGGCCTTTCAAGATCACAGCACATCCAGCTTCTCATTTTATTTGATTGCACTCCCAGCAGATCTCATTCAACATTTCAACACGTCCATTTGCCATGGTATCATCGTCATCATAATGTTTGATTTTTCATCTCGATTTTAACATATCAAAAACCATCTCGTTCTTCCCAAAGCCCCTTGTAGCTTTAATCAGCACCCTCTTCTCCCTTCCTCATCATCTCTCCTCTAGAATCAACTCGCAATCAACTCACGATCCATCCTCGCAGTCCCCCAACTCCCGCTCGCCGCATGAAAATCCCTCGGCGCCGGAGAGGATGCGCATCCATTCACTCTCTCACTCCAAGCCATGATCTACCCCACCTCAGCGACCTTACCTCACGTTACCTTACGTTACTTTGCGTTGCGTTACGTTACGTTACTGCACAATCCATCCGTCCATCCATCCAGCCATCCAGCCAGCCACTCTATCTATAAACGCGCTCACACACTCACGCACTCACTCACGCAGAGAACGTTATGCGCATCACGAAATACATACCAAGATGCCACGGACCGACCGACTTGGCTAGCACGCACCGATGGCAGCTAGCTCGCTCGCATGCACGCAGCTGAAACAACGCATCTTGGTGCAGATTCGTGTTACCGGGGGGGTGGGGATGCCAAGCATTCGCGTCAGCGTCAGCCAGCAGCATCAGCCCGGATCAGCGATCCCAGCCCTCACGCACCCACGCACCCACGCACTCCTCTGCTTGTTTCGTTCCGTTTCGTTCCCCTCCCCTCCACCCCGAAACACATCTTTCACATGCAAAACGATTTATTTCCATCTATCCATCCATCCATCCACCAAGGAAGGAGTCGAGACCGAGTCATGTGGCACGTCTTCGGGATCCTGCACTGCGCAGTGCAGTGCCGGGGGATGGGGCCGGGCTGGGATTAACGCGCGTGCATGTGCGCATGCATATTGGATCCCGATGAGGTGCATGGAGAGCATGGCATGGCATGGCATGGCATGGCGTGGCATGGGCATCGTGGGAAGCGTCACTCACACTCACTTTAGGTGTTGCTGCTCTTTGTTTTTATGGGAGCTGCGCGGCTGGCGGGCTGGAATAGCTCAGATCGAACTCTAACAAAGCTTAAGGAACCGAAAAGGTCGGAGAGTTCTCTACCAGATAGCAGTATCGGCATCGTGATATGCGGCACTGGATCGCTTCAGAAGGCTTGGACAAGCAAGGAGATAATCAACACTCGTCACGTGCGTGCGGGCCTGTTGATGCTGATAGAGTACACAAAAAAAACAAAAAACAAAGAGCGAGACCCGCAACGAGTTGGCCGTTGGAGCGAATATAAGAGTGGCTAGATATGAATTTGATCCCGAGAACTCCAGCTCATGTGGTGGCACCTCTCTAGCACGTCTCGAGCGTCCTACCTAGGCGCTAGTCACCTCACTCGTAGCGAAACAACCTTATGCTGGAACAGCCGAGATGCCTGATCAGTTAGCGAGGCCCGCGCGACGACCACGAACGAGAATTCACAATCACGTGGAGAAGGAGAGTATTAAAGTAATTGAACATGATAGATTTATATCAGACGGTAAATATCCTATACATCCAGACGCCGTCGCAAAGCCCAGATTCCCAATGTGTGGGCGAACGCCGTCGCATTTAAACGCCAAACTCCTTTCGTGACATGCTTTGGTATAAGGTATATTCTATATCGGTTCGGAGGAGCCTCCGTGCGGATTCATTTAAAAGTAGAAGAAGGTGGCGATGAAGCAGAGGGTGGTGTAGAGGGTGGTGAGCGTGTACTCAAACTCGAACCAGAAGGCCTGGGCGCCAAAGGCGATCTTCTTGGTGACTTCGCGAGGATGAGCAATGTTGGTCTTGGGGTCGCGGTTGAGGAGCTCCTCGCGATCAGGGACCGTGGGTGGGTTGATAGCGTAGGCGATGGGTGTCCACATTGATGTGGCGAGGAAGATCCAGGTAACCGGAGGCCACCAAGCGTGTGTGATGAGGCACTGTATGATGTTGTATGCACCGCGCTCGATGATGAAGCACTTGTAGGTGACGATGACGGCGCCGGTGATGGTGAAGTAGACAAAGAGGAGATGGAAGAAGGCTTGGCAAGGGACGAGGATGGCCCAGAGACGGGTGAGCAGGCCTTTGCGGAGGTTTCCGTCACGTTCGTTGAGAGCGGAGCCGAGAGAGCCGGTGGGTGAGAAGGAGCCGGAGGAACCGCCGAGCCATTTTGGAAGGATGAAGGCGCGGACGAGAGCCAAGGCAAGGTAAGGTGCCATCCAGATCTGATAGCGGGCGAAACGTTGACCGGTGTGGTAGCCTGCTGGGATGTAGAGGATGGCTTCCATGATTCTGCGGGAGATGAGAGACGCGAAAGCAGAGCGGATCAGCCAGCGGAACTGGTTGGTGCTGGTGAAGATAACGAGGGGTCGGCCCAGGATGAGGATGACTGGGAGGGAGAAGAGAGAGAAGGTGAACAGGATGGGGTAGAAGCTGAGGATACCGATGAGGAATGAAGTGATGCGTGCGCGAACAGTCATGTGCTTGATCTTATCACCGAAGAGGTAGAAGTTGACGTTCATGGCATTCTCGACGGTGCCGATGGCCCATCGCGTGCGCTGCTTCAGATGGCTGGAGAAATCCTCAGGGACGGTACCGAATTGGAGAGGCTCGTGAACATAGGCAGTGACCCATCCCTTTCCGATGAACAGATTGGAAGTGGCAACATCCTCGGCGATACCACCGAGAGGAATCCCTCCTATGTCGTCAAGAGCAGTGCGGCGGCAGATGTATCCAGAACCAGTGCACCAGGCGGCGTTGAGAGTATCCTTGATGGGCTCGGTGATGTGAACGAAGAAATCAAGAGATTGGCCGATTGGGTCAGAGCGGGGAGTATTGTAGAAGAGCTGGGGTGGGCAAGCCATGGCAACTTTGTGGTCAGACAGAAGATGAGGAAGGCATGCACGAAGCCAGTGAGGCTCGGGAATCTGAGGAAGAGTTAGTCGTATTGCATTTCATGTTAGGCAGGAAGACTCACCATATCGGCATCCAACGCACCAACAAACTCGCCTGAGCCACCGGGGAGGAGAGTGATCTGATCGAGACCGTAGTTGAGGTTACCGGCCTTGAAGTAGTGAGGAACGCCAGGCTTCTTCTCGCGAGACATGTAGTACAAGTTAGGCCACATCTTGGTAGCCTCCTCTGCCATCTCCCTCAATTCAGCCGATTTACCGTCGTCCAAGATGATGACTCGGAAGCGATCTTGAGGATAGTCCTGGTCGCAAGCCGCTCTCGCTGTGTCCATGATCACATCGTTGTCTTCCTTGCAGCACGTGACGAAGATGTCGACGGTGGGGACATCGAAGGAGCCGATGAGACGAAGACGGGGACGGCTGCGCTTCTTGAGAGAGAACATGGCCCAGGCATTGTTCATGAGGTAGGGGATGGTGATGAGGAACTCGACCCCGAAGAAGATCCAGGCGGCACCGGCACTGATGTGGGTGGTGCGTTGAACATCAATGTTGCAGTACAGGCGGAAACCCAGGTAGATGAGGTACAAGGCGACATCGATGAGGATCAGGAAAGGAGCGAAGAGATAGATGTACCGCTTGGCGCCTTTCCACTCTTCGGCATCATCACGGTCATGGAGACGAACGATGGTGCCGCGCTTGAAGTCAACGAGAGATGAGGATGAGGAGACTCGGCGATCGATGTCCTGGGTGTTGAAGCTGCCGAGGCTGATCTCGCTCACACTCATAATCTGGCTGTAGCGGCTGGATCGGCCCTCACCAAACATAGGAGGAGGAAGTAAAGATGCATTTGATCCGCTGGCATGACGGCTGTGGTGCGGTCGCGTTGGTGCTGTGTCCATCTGTTCATTTGGCGGTGTTGACGCGCCGCTCATATCGTGAAGCTCGGTGCTCTCGCGGTCAGGGGTTAGCCACTCGGCGGAGGGGATCCGGTTGGGGACCTCTCTGTACTGTCGCGACATGTTGGCGACGGTGTTCTTGCCGAATGTGTTGCGTATTAAATATGAAGAGAGAAAAGAAGGATGAAGAGGTAGAGGGGTGGTGGTGGTGGTGGTGGTGGTGCTGTGGTGATGATGTGGATGTGACACTGGTGTTCAGGTGGGAGGCTTGTGATAGATATAACACACGATAGATAGGGAATGTCTCATTTCCAAGTACCGTGGTAGGTTATTTAACTTCTCACTCCGACAGCCTGCGTGGTGAAAGTGCTACGTTGGGCGTTGGGCGCTCTAGGCCTGCGCCTCCACAATCTCATCTCATTTGCTGGTGCTGTCAGACGGAGGCCCTTCTGCATCACACCTTTCCGTGCGGCTGTGAAGGAGGATGCAGCTTGATGGCACGCTAGTGGGAGGCTGGATGGGCCCCTGGAAATAGAAACTGTCAGATTTGCAAGTTGTAGAAGGTTAGTGCTGTCAGACAGCTAGTGCAAAACTGGAACTGTGCCTTGAGAATCCGAATGCGACTGAGTAATGGCGCCTCTCTGAGGTGATGCGGGCGGACTGAGCGGACGGCGACAGTGAGAGTGAAGATTTTGACGCTGACTGTACTGTAGCTCTGGCGTCTCAGGCTCGCTTACCATCAATGCCTGCCTAGCACCCCTCTCTCCCCCCCCCAAAGGCCCCTGCCTGGTTGGCCAGCACGGGTTCAGCTTGCAGGCCCTTCATCACGTGAGCCAGCTCATCTCCGACACGTTTCCGACAGGATGGGTGGATCGCTCTCTTGTTGCTATTAATAGCGCCTGCCTTATCCGCCAGGTCCCTCAGGGCCAGCACTGCCAAAAACCACCAGATAAGCCCTACCACCGCCGAGCGGGGCGAAGTCAGAATCCCTTTTCGCCAGGAAATTATGTCATCCGCCAATAGGGGCGGTGCGCCGTTCCAAGACCCTCCTTTCTCTCTTCTCAGCCTCAGTTGCATTGTCATTTCCAGAGAGGCATATGCCTCATCCCCCCTGGCCCTTATAATCTCTGGCCGCTATGTCTCATCCTTTATCTAGTCTTGTATCCCTCTGACCTGCTCTCATTATTTTCCCTTTGTACATCGCTACATCGCTGCATCGCTACATCGCTCCCTCACTCTCGCTTCTCCCATCCACCTTTTTCCTTCTCCCTATCCTGTCATGGCTTTCATCGTCGGCATCATCGTAAACTCTCTCTTGATCTCCATCCCCATCGGCGCCACCCTGGGGACGCTCTTTGGCATCCGGCCGTTTGAAGGGGATCGGGTGCCCATCCCCGAAGATTTAAATCAACTCGTCGTCCAGTCGGCCTGCGACGACTTCAATTTATTCGTACAGAACAAAGCTGGCACAAACTTCACCAGTATGTACACTATATTAATGTTTCACCTCGCGACGCGATGCTAACGTTGCCTCCCTAGTAAATTCAAACGAGATCCTCCCCGACCCAACATCAACCCTCTGCCTCTCCATGACCACCTTCGAAAACGGCACCTATTCTACTAATGACACCGTTCCTCCCTTCTCCATTACCTGGGCCTATCCTTTCGACGTCGCCAACGCATCAGTGCCGGTAAACGAGAGCAAACCCCTCATCCATGCCTTCCCACAAGTTACTTTTGCCGATCCACTTACTCCGGTCACCCTCAGGGATATGCAAGGGTTGGATCTGGGATTCGAATGGACGATGGGGATCGGCAACGATAACGCGCCATCAACGAGCGATATCAGATTGGAATCCGAGCAGGTGAATTCCACCGTCGCGCTGGACATGTATCTGGATCCGGACGCGACCACGGCTGGCAACGCGAGCATAGCGGCATTCGAGATGATCATCTTCTTTGCGAAATATGGACTCGAGGACCCAGTTGGGTTCGGTAACGGCAGCACCATCGTCACCACGACGGCGCTCGCTGGTACAAACTAGTAAGCTTTCCACCACCTGAGATCTCAGAGCCCTGCTAACATGCAAAAGCAATCTCTTCGCTGGCAAGAATGACAACGACCAGAACGTCTTCACCTGGGTGGCACAACAACCCGTCACGTCATTCAACGCCGACATCACCCCTCTCTTCCTCAGCATCATCAACCTAGCAGGGAAGAAATCCCTGAACGTGGATCTCCCGACATTCACAACGTATCTTGGATCCGTCGGATTCGGTACCCAAGCATTCAGCACGTTAGGAAACGTCACCTTTTTTGTACCAAAGTTTTCGATGGGCGTGCGGACATTTGTCTCGTAAGCGCTTGTTGTTATTTTTTGCTCTTTATTTGTATAGGATAGCCCATAGGCTACGGCGTTCGGACTTGGGCATGGCGATTCTCTGGCGACTGGCGTTTACCTGGTATCTGTGGGGACACAACTTTTAGATTGATACCAGCCATTATTGGAGTATTGAGAACGATAAAATTAAAGTATTTGCACTCGCTCCTGTCTTGAGTTTCTCGCTCCCAGTGATGTCAACTGTACCGCATATTTCGTGATAGAAGTCAACTTCCGCTTTGAACGAGT
Source organism: Arachnopeziza araneosa (assembly GCA_003988855.1). NCBI lineage: Eukaryota > Fungi > Ascomycota > Leotiomycetes > Helotiales > Arachnopezizaceae > Arachnopeziza > Arachnopeziza araneosa. The sequence continues at coordinate 105,561 of QYAI01000056.1, read as the reverse complement.
AAATCTGTATTGATTCTGCAGTCGTAGATATTTCCCTCCCAGAAATGTCATGATTCTTGATAACAGAGACATTTTCCATGTGACCAACGCTTCTACTTTGATGGTTCCCAGATTTCAAGTAGACCACTTTGATGATGTACGCTGAAGATTCTCTGTCCATCACTCTGCATGGCATAGAAATCCGCTTCTTTTTGAAAGATTGAATCTGTCCCTTTCGATGATCTCAGTCTTCCGATGATTTTCGCGGATCTGGCGTCCAGAAGAGCGCCGACATTTTTGTCACCTTTACTCAATAACGCCAATGATCCATCTGCGGAACCCTTCAGCAGGAGTCTTTCCCCCAAGTCTTTCAGATCATGGCAAACTGATAGTTCTGGATTCTTAAGGTTTTCTCGTGTCAAGGGTTGTTGCCATTCCATCTCACTTGAGTACATGGGTAATATCACCAGCTCGTTGGTCGAGTCTGTGAGTGTCGAACAATCACCTAGCGAACTTCCAAAAGTGAAGGAACACATTCGAATCCTCTCTAAAATGTTCCAAACCTCAATCATGGGATTCAAATGAGAATTCAAAATTCTAACAATGATCTTATCACAACTTTCTGAGAAGGCAACTGGAATTATGTCTCCTCGAGAGCTGTGTCGAATAACCAAAATAACTTCACGTTTTTCAAGGTCGAAAATAGATAGGCTCTTATTATTGACCCTGGTGAACGCCCAGAATCTGGCATCCCTTGATAATAAAGATTGACCGTACCTTGTAACGACAGGAGACATATTGTCGCGTATAGGGAGAGTTTTGCTGTGACGCCAAGGAAGAAACGAGTTTAATCCCTTAGTTGCTGAGTTCTGGCTGCCAAAGCTCCAAGAAACAACAAACTGCTGATAAGGGTTAACAGCCTTGGATCCCGATTCATAACAGCATAGGACAGCAAACAGTCGTCCATCACCGCAAAACGCCAATGAAGAAACATAACAGAAAAGACTCTTCCCTTTCGGAGAGGGATGGGTGCTTGTTTCAAGCTCTAAAGACATCATAGAGATCTCGGAGTTGAATTTGCCGACGTACAAAGCACCATAGTTTTTCGCTTTGGGAGTTAAGGGATGCCTCCCGGTGGTCAAACATATTGCAAAATAATCTCCAGCACTTGCTACTAGTAAACACTCATACGATTTAGTTGAATCATAACCAGGTATTTGAATACTGTGCTTCGGATTCATATCGACGGCCTTCCAAAGATCTGCACATGCGCTTGTGCTTTCGGGTGTTTTCAATTCAGGCCTTCGTATTTGAACTTTCTCCGTGAAACTTCTGGGAGATTTGAGGTCGTCTTTGAGAGGCGCAAGAGGTGCAGTACTGTTGCTAGGTGTCGAAGTATTCGCTGCTTGTGAAGAGCTCAGGCTGCTTGGTGGCGTTTCTCTGGTTTGAAGGGTAACACTGGAGATGGTGCCAGCTTGTGAAAATTCTGGGCTGCTTGGTAGCTCTTTCCTCTTTGGAAAAGCGGCACCTGAGATGTTGCCAACTTGTGACCTGCGGTTGATGGATAGCGCTTTCTGTGAGACTTTGGCATACGCTTCTCCATTATTGGAAGAATTTTGACCCATTATTGAAGACGTTCCGGCGACTGGAGAAACCTTCGATGGCGTCAAATCATTGTCTCGCTGATCATCGAAAGGATTCTCTTCCTCGAACTCTGGCTCAGTCCTCCCCATGGTATAGGTCGTAGTAGCCTCAGCAACCGTCTCAGCCACGTCATCTAGAAATCTTTGAAGAATATAATTATTCTCCATGGGATTTAATCTCATTTTGACATCATTTATTCCCGAAAGAATCTGATCAGCCTTGACGTCTAGATCATGTCCAGTAATTCTATCTTCATGTAAGCGGGGTACATCAAATTAAGGCATGGGCGTTACTCACACAGTCGACAGCGTCAAAGTGATATTGAGTGTTGACTTATAAGACTCGATACCGCGACAGAGAAAATTGCATTCTTTCTTCCCCGAGAAAGCCCAGTACGCTCCCCGAAGCGTCTTGGCCTGTGCTCTTTTCAAATGAAGCTCAACCTCGATCACGGCTTTGTTCAAGTTTTGGAGCACAGCAATGAGATCATTTGATAGTTTGGCAGGAATGTTCAAGGAGCTACGCTGCTCGTTGAGTCGGTGGACAATAGTTGTAAGATCGTTGATTTCAGTTGTCAGCAGCCTGATCTCGTCGGTCGCTTCCTTGAAGTCCTTGCGAAACTCGTTGATCTTGATCGAGAGCGTGGATAAGGATGAGAGGAGACCGATGACACCGGTGGTGATAGAGAGAGGATCCATCTTGTTTCATTACTCAAGATTTTCTTGTCAGGACGCGGACAATGATGAAATCTTGTCGAGGCTGGGGGTATCGTGATACGGCGTCGAGATTTAACTCCGTGCACCCCCATTCCGCCCACCTCAAAATAAGCGAAATCCATGCCACCTTCTATACTGAAAAAATTATAATTAAATAACTAATCAATTTCAATTAAATCCAGAGTAGAATCAGAGTTATTAGCTTCTCTTCTCTTACTCTCTATATCTAGAGCCTCTCCAGCTGTAATTTGCGCCTTCTGCACTCGTAACCCCTACCCAATGCACGCCCTACCTCAATGCAAACACGAATATGGCTAGTCAAGAGGCATATGGGAGTGCGTTGATAGTCTGAGTATATTCGGTTCATAGGCTAGCTACGAAGGAAAAGAAGAATATAAGGGAAGAAGAACTACAGGTGTGCATTATGTACAGCAGACTTCTCTCCGCTCCTAGTCCGAATAGACTCTGAATGTACCCCTTATTCTCTACACTCCGGAAATGAGGTCTTGTCCACCCGTGCCGTCTACGCATGACATTTGCAACACGTGATATTCTGCTCATCACAGCTATTCTACAGCTGTACAGTCTGTAGTCAAGGCGTTCTTAGTAGCTGTAAACTGCTAGCCCTTAAATAAGCCTAAGAACAGAGGAAACTACTGCTGCTAGGCTGATTTTCCCTTAAATATAACTAGCGAATTGAGGGCGTTTCCGACAACTGACACGTACTTAATAAATAAAGTCCAAGCACGAGATCTAGGCTGCTTCTTTTGAATACTACACTTCTCAGAGCTTCTTACTACTAGGCCATTTGCTCTACACTCTTCTATAATACCTGATTCGTCCATATTTTATCGGTTTTCTGGCTGAATTGCTTGGGTTTAAGAGAGAGCAAGCCGTGTAAACCAAGACTTGATTATAGCAGTTGTTGTAACGGCACAAGCACGAACACTGCTGCGAGGGGTATATGGGAGTACCCCGAATGTAGTCTGAATATGTTCTTACTTATAGGCTAGCTACGAGCTATGTACAATAAAATGAGGGTGGGTCCCCTAACCTCTTCTGAGCCGGTTCCATTCCAAGTCCACCCTGAACCTATTCAGGGGTCATCACGTGAGCAACACGTGGTCAGAACTGATGCGGGTTCTTACAGTTGTAGCACTATTGACACGGCTAGAGTCAATATTCCGAACTCTTTTACTCTTAAGAATAGGGTTCCGGCGCAAAAAGGCTTGCATCCAGCGCTTTCCTAGTGTTTGATAGTGTACGTGGGTAGGAGGAGCAGCCAATAAAATAAGAATCTCGTTGGCTCTCAGCTGACTCTCGGTATGTATATTTCGGAAGAACAACTGAAGCAAGAACCTAAAGCAAAAACCGTGTGTTCGAAAGACCAGAAATCAGTGTAAACAACAAGCAATGAATAAGTAGATGAATCGATGAATCAGTAAGAAAAGAATATCAGTCAATAAAATCCGTACGATTAATGCTCCATTCGTAACAACGCAATCTATTCTCTCTTCTTTATCTCCATGAATCTTCTGCTGCTATCTGTATTCCGTACTCCATGAATCTTCTCTTGTGTGTGTGTTCCTTGCTGTGTAGGTGCCTAGTAGGACCTCCCTTATAGAGACTCCTCAACACGTACTTCCACTAGCGAAATGACCATAAAATGGCATGCACCCTAGAACCCGACTACAATAGTCTCCTTTAATAGCTAGGAGGCGCTGAGCAAACTCTCGAATTTGGCTATAGCTTAATGAAACTCCAAGGGCTTCTTGAGTAAGAATCCACTTCGATAAGTAGTCTTCTTGAACCTTAGATAGCCTCTGCTGACTTTCTGCTGCAATAGAGTATGCCTCAGTATCCTTTATACGATCTTTAAGGGTAGAGTAAGGCGTACCCCACTCTCGAGCAGCAGCCCTAACTCCTTGACTATTTGCAACTGCTATAAGAGCCTGTATCATCTTCAGTGTATTGAGGCATAAGTATTCTAAGTTGTAAATTCCAAAATATATAGTAATTTAGGCTGCAAAGAGTAAAAATAAATTTGATTGCGTGTGTCAAGGAGCATGGATTTCGCTTATTTTGAGGTGGGCGGAATGGGGGGTGGGCGGAATGGGACTTAGCGCATGCGGGAGGGCGGATGGCCGCTAGCCCGCAAACTCTGGCCGTCACAACTGATGGACGCCACAAGAGCGTCGTGAGGCTGTCGATACACACTCGGCCACGTCACAGCCCCTAGTGCCGAAATATATGAGAGCTCCCATGGTAGATCAATCACTCATTATTGTTCCCACACCGAAGATATAATGGATCCCTTAACAGCATTATCCTTTGCGGGGACTGTCATCCAATTTGTTGACTTCAGTGGCAAGCTCATATCAGCTAGCATCGAGTTGTATAATGAGAGCCGGCTGGATATCCACGAGCAGGCTGAAGCTGCTACAAAAGACATCCTCGACTATTCCGCTAAACTCCAACGGGGATTGAGCAGACCTGGATTATCAGCGAGGTTGTCAGAAGACGATCAAATTCTAGAAAATATCTGCAAAGAATGCGATGACCTGGCTCATGATCTTATATCGTGCTTAAATAAGCTCAAGGTCCCGGTGAACAAGAACGGCAAGGCGAAAACATGGTCGAGCTTGACGATAGCACTTCAGAGCATGTGGAAGCGAGAAGAATTGACCAAGGTTCAAGAGAGATTGAAGGAGTATCGGCAACAAATAGACTCGCGTATCATCCAATCTTTAAGGTCAGTCAATAGGTATCTACTTCAGCTCTAAATTCAATACCAGTTTGCGTAGTGCAACAGAACTAAGCGGTCTTTGTGGTAGCAAACGGATTGACAACGCATCTCTCGAACAATCAAAACGTTTCGATCGTTTAGATGCTATGAATCAGGAAATTGCTGCTGCTCTTGTTAATCGGAACGCTTCCGATGAGGGTGGATTGCAAGCTCAGATATCTGCGCTTGCCACGCTACTGGACCGAGCTGAAGCCGTCGTAGCGAGAAACGGAAAATATGATAAGCGTCAGAAGAGGGTTTTCGTAGATATCTATCAGAAATCTTCTTCCGAGTCCTTTTCTCAAACAACCAATGCTGCTATAGCTGAGATCAGAAATGTCGAGAAAGAGACGCAGCAAGCAGTCACCTCGGAACTTCTTGCGAGCTTGTTCTTCACATCAAGAGCCGAACGATTTGAGACTGTGGATGAATCCTTTGCAAAAACCTTTGATTGGATTTTCCGACCTATCGAAGAGACTTCTCAGTACGCTGAGGGTATTCGATGGGCTGACTTCAGCGAGTGGCTTCGTTCTGGCAAAGGCGTCTACTGGATCAATGGCAAAGCAGGCTCTGGAAAGTCCACCTTGATGAAATACATTGTAAGCCATGACAAAACCTCTCATAATCTGGCGCGTTGGGCTGGCACTACAAAACTCTGCAAAACTAGTTTCTTCTTTTGGAACAGCGGTACCAAGTTCCAATGCTCCCAACTCGGACTTTTCCGGTCTTTGCTATATGATATATTGGTCCAAAATCCATCACTTGTACCTGCAGTACTGCCTGCTCAATGGGCTAGAAGGTAAGTTCTGACACCTGGAGGCCTCCTTCCAAATATCTCCACAACTTGACTCTTGTATCAGCACGTGTCTGTATTTTTTGAATCTTTCAAACGCTCTGTTCCTAAAGAGCATGTAACTCGTAACTAATTCTAGTCAATTTACAGATATCAAGCCAAGTATCGAGCTCGGTATTTTCCAGTGAGTATTCCCCCAGCTTTTCGGTCACGAACGTTAATTAACAGCATCGTAGCCCGAATCTTGGCCATTATCAGAGTTGAAATTGGCCTTCCAAGCTCTCATCTCACAAACTAGAATGCCACTGAAACTTTGTCTATTTATTGACGGGCTTGATGAATATGAAGGCGATGAAGAAGACGTCATTCAAATTTTCGGTCGAGGACCGATGCTAGAAAACGTGAAGGTCTGTTGCTCTAGCCGGCCGCATCAAGCATTTGAGGATGCTTTTGCTGCACGACCAACACTCAAGCTACAAGATTTAACTATTCCCGATATGAGGCAATATGTCCGTAGCAAACTGGAAATGCATCCGCGGATGCAAGAGCTCACTGTAAAGGATCCTGAATCAACAACAGAGCTTACCAAAGAGATTGGTTATGGTGCCAGTGGTGTTTTCCTGTGGGTGCGACTGGTTGTTTCATCCTTACTTCGAGGATTAGGAAAACACGACGATATACATCATCTTCAACTGCGATTGCGAGAATTTCCTAGAGAACTGGATGACCTTTTTGACAAAATGATTTTCAAAGTGGACACTGTGTATCGAAAAGAGACCGCGCAGTTATTTGAGTTGGTTGGTTCTGCATTCAGGAACCAGATATCCGAGAAAGAATTCATGCAAGGAACAAGTCGACTATCAGTCCTCCTTCTTTCTTTCGCTGCAGAGAGAGACCCTAAGCTCGCTCTCAAGGCTAAGTCGGGATTTATGACTGAGTCAGAAGCCACCACACGTTGTAATGATATGGAAATTTACCTCAGAACCAGATGCGGCGGGCTTATCGAAGTCAAGTACGACAGGCGAAAACCTAACGCGATGACAGTTTCACCTATGATGCTCGTATCCTATCTTCACCGTACTGTGAAGGACTATTTAGAGCTACGTGAAAATTGCGAAAAGCTTTCTGATTTTACAGGTGCCAAACAGAAGGGTGGTTTCAACGCCAGTTTTGCTATTTTTAAAGGATGTCTTTTGATGCTGAAAGCAGTTGATGTCATTCCAACTGTCGAACAATCTCTATCAAAATTGACCGAAGACGCCCTCAAGTGGGCTCGATTGGCAGAACGTGAGACCCAGAGAGGCCAGCCAGAATATCTTGACAATTTTTACAGCACCGCGCGTCAATCATGGCGTGGCTTTTACACAGATGCCACTCTCGTTCACCAAGTTAACTATAGTTTCATTGATGACGATCAGTCGATGTTAACACTTGCAGCACAATACGGACTTTGCCATTACCTAGATGCCAAATTATCTCAGGACAATGTCATCAAGAACGGGGGAAACAAGAGTTCCCTACTATACTTTGCGCTCAATCCCGTTCTTACTACTTTCATCAGCGCAGAAACGGTGGCAACTATACTGAAGTTCGGTGCAGATCCCCACAAACGCGAAAATGGCTTGGAGGTTTGCCCCTGGCAATATGCCTTGGAAATTGTACGTCAGAATCACTTCTCCAAGTGGGAGAAGGAACGAGACGAATGGGGGGGGATCATCCTCGACTTCTTAGCACACGGAGCGGACCCCTATATGATGGGTTCAGTGGTGCGCATGAAAGACATGCTCATCTCTGTGTTTTCGTCAAATCAACGTCTATCTAATGAGTTAAAAGTTGCACTTGATCAAGCCGAGCGAAATTGGGATCGCAAGCATATTTCATTGGTTCCAAATACCTCTGAGATTTCGAATACTTTTGAGATTTCGAATACTTTTGAGATTTCGAATACCTTTGAGGTTTCAGATAACTTTGAGATTTCAAACAATCCAGAGATTGCAAGTGTTCCAAAGGAGAAATCTGGTGGGTGCTGTGTGATTCTGTGAAAGGTTGGATATCTGTTTCGTCTGTTTTGTGACGAGATTTGTAGGGTATGCTAATCGTTGGAGCTGATTACCGTTTGGGAAATGAAGATGAAACGATATGAGATTGGAAGGAAAAGTTAAATTAAATATTAGTATTTACTGAATGGGCTCGTTAATCTCGACAAGTAAAAACACTACTTGCGAGTAAGGACTTTGAAGATAGATTTTCTCGGATTCTTACCTTGCCCTAGTTTAAGTCTGATCCGACTCTAATACTGACTCAGACTTGTAATTAGCAAGTCTAATAGCACTTCTAAATCTGCTGGTATTCAAGACCAACCAGCATGTTTCAAAAAATTTCGAAGAATATATCAAACCGGCGACCAAATTCTTCAACGTTCTCCAGCTGGAATTTTTGTTGTTCATAGCCTCATGCCCCACGTGAATAACGCCTTCAGGCTGCTTCACGACAGCTATCTCAAAGGCGGATCCCGCGAATATTGATACGAGTAACACGAGCACGCCCGTACAATCTCCTTCCCTCTCTCCCCTCTTTCCTTGCAGATGCTCTCTTCATATGCTCTCTACAATTTTCCTCCTTTACCTTCATTCATCTGTGCACGTATTTTAGTCTGAGAGGAAGGCGCCCAAGTAGAAAATGGAAAGACGAAATCCTGTTTCCTGCAAGATAAGAAAGCAATATTCTAGAATGAGCTAGAGACTATGCGCCTGCTTGGCCGACAAAAACCTCTTCCAATTAGAGATTTGGGTTAAGCCATGTGTGAGAGGTTCGCTTAAATATGATGGATATTGCTTTTTAGGGATATACCACTTCACACTCAGATAACCGTTCCCTGAATCTGAGGCTCTCTTGTAATTTATTTCTAAGATTCATCCTTGCTCTAGCACTCTCGATCAACAAGTCATAGCGCACTACTTATAATAGAAAGCTTTCGCTACTTTCTGATACTAACTCTTTCAGCCAGCCTTTTCTGCTACGGTGCCTTCTCTCAGGACCCCACCAACCTGCCTGATTGCGCGGTAAATAATGTGCTTATAACTATCAATAAAATATCACACTTCTGACTTCTATAGCAAACATGCATCACCATCGTGATCTTGCTCTCCCCTGGCTTTGGATGTCCTATTGCTGCTGCAACATGCTTTTGCGGAAATGTCAATTTCTTTGGCGGGGTACGCGATTGTGCGGATGAAACCTGTGATGATGCGGATGCACTAAAAGCTGTCGCATATATCAGCTCTTATTGTGCTGGTATTATCGCTTATCCGCTTAGTGTTATTAGGGGAAAGCTGACTGATGGGATTTGTAGCGGCTGGTGTTTCCTTGAACACTGGTGGTGCTGAAGCAACATCGTTCAGTAGTGCCTCTGCATCAGCTACCACAACGGTAAACCCTATGTTTCGGTCATATAAAAAGGCTGATTATTAATTCTTGGCTATTCAAAAGAGCGCAGCATCTTCTACCACACACCCCAGTCTCAGCTCGACGCAACCGAACCGAAGCTCAAGCCCTTCTCAGGTAAATTGTTATGTTAGGCTACCGTTAAGGTACTTGCTAAAGATATAATTTCTAGACGTTAAGACCTGCATTAAGCCTTGGTTCATCATCAACTATTACCCTATCCACCGGGGCAAAATCAGGCATTGGCATAGGTGTCGCTATTGGTATCCTCATTCTCTGCCTCTCATCTACATCTCAATCTTATTACGACGAAAGAACATCCCACCAACCAAGAGAGCCGACCCCAGACCGGGACTCTCTGAACTTGGCCCTGGTCTAATACTCGAGATGGAGACAGTTGGAAACCCGGCGGAGCTGGAGGCTAAGAAGAAGAAACGGTGGGGTGGGTCTCAAAAGGAGACTCCGAGTGAGTTGCAAGGCTAGTAATGGAGCTGTGAGGATGGATTGGAGAAATTTGGTGGTGCAGATACATACGAATTTCACGAATCTAATAATAAAGTCGGAATTCGGGATGCGGGCTTGCCATACACAGGAAAAGTTGCTAGGGGAGGAATTCGAACTTGAGACGCTTGCAACCGCTGTCTTACACAGCCACGAGCCTAGATTTGATTGGAAGTATACTTCCTTTTCCGCCAAAAATGAAGCAAAAGCTGGACATATTCAGGTCAAGGAAAGTGATATGATTACATAGTATAGCGAAAATTTAATCTAATATAGGCGCAAAAGGAGGGGCGAATCAAAATGATATTAAAATCTAACCCGCAAAACAAATGACACATACCATTGTACGTGAAAGTACATACCCCTTTCAATACAACATGAAATCTCTCGTTTGCCAAAACAGCGAGAGCGATCAGACAAACACCAATTATTTCATAACTCGAAGCTTAGCCTCAGAACTTGCAGAGCGTTTGCTGTCAATACTCGTACCCTTCTTCCAACCGAAAGACACTTCTCTCCACTGGTTTTGGAAAGCATATCCCGGGTGCCAGATTGTCAGTACAATGCAGGCGGTCGAGACCATGGCACCTTCCAGAATCAGGAAAGTGACTTCGTTGTTGGCAAGTGAGCCTTTGAAGCCTTGGGAAAGCTCTGCGACGCGAAAGGCTGAGCGGACGAGAATGGTAATAGTTGCGATGGAGAGTGCTGTTGATAGTTAGAATGGGGCGATATATACTCTATGCAGATGAGTGAGCTTACCGATTAAGTATCCGGTCCATCTCCTCGCAGTCCAGATATCGCGATGGTTTTTGTTCCATTGACCATCCGCTTTCAGAACACGGAGTCCAAAATCCACACACAAGGTTATGAAACCCACCAGGCTGGCGACCTGGAGAGAGAGACCAGCAATCATGACATTGATTCCGGCCTGTTTAAGACTGTTATTATCATCCGGAGCAACACTTGTGACGGCACCTCCAGCAGCTTGGAGAAGCAACGACAGAAAATCCGAACTGACGAATATGAACGTATAAGTACTCGGTCGAACACGAGAGATCTGTTCCCCATAAGTGACCACGATGCGACCGAGGCAGACGTAGATACCCGCGCACATGAACGCCGGCGCGATTGTCAGGGGAATCAGATAGAGGAGGAATCCTGTGTAGCTGAATGGGTTGTGCCGCTGCATGAGTCGGCCTACATACCCAAGGACTTCGAGGATCAGTCCGCAGACCATGGCAATGCTGAAGTAGTGTGTTCTATATTTGATTCCCAGGCCGATTTGCAGGATCAAGAGAAGACCGAACAGCGAGAGGTAGAAGGATGTCCCGCCGAGGTTGGGGAAGTGTTGGATGAAGGCGTAGCGCCAGGGACAGATGTCGAGGTTGCAGCAAGAGGACTTTGGGCATGAGGCCGTTTCGTAGACGGTGCCATTGAGGAATTGTCGAGACATCTTGAAGTGGATATGTTGAGTTCTCGATAAAAGTCGGAGGTAGATCTTGTTGACGACGGCCTGAGAAACTTTATCTTAGCTAGGAAGAAGTTTCAAGTGATTCTGGATTGCAGATTGAGATAATAAGTGAGTTCTGAACATATAGCAGTACAAGAAGAATAGAACGGGCGTTAAAGATTTCTTAATGACTGCCAGCGTATTCGCTTAATGACCGCGCCAAGTCCCTGGATCGAGTGGCTGACTACAGGGTCTTCAATAGTGTACACGTGTTGTCGGAATCGATAGTGACCGGTAATCAATAATGAGCTTGCTCTGACAAACAAGAGTAAGTTGCATATAAGATTCGCTTATTACGCCCTGTACCATCTCTTAGTTTAACAGCAAGCAGTAACTTACTTTTCCTCTCACATTCATCTAGGCGACCTTCGGGGGTGGACTCAAGATAAACCTCCGGCGTCGGAATGAGGCTAAAGATAATACTCCGCCTCTGAGTTTCGTGAGCAGCATTATGGTTTTGACAGTCGGACCGTTAAGACTAATTCTTGTCAGCAATTCGGATCGAATTGTTCGTAAAGCAAAGCCTCATTGCGTAAAATGTCATCGTGAATGCCGATTTTCAACTCAAAGCATGATTTAGATTACATCCATTGTCAAGCTAACACCCCGTATGAGGAAATCTGAGCGAAGATTTCGTTTAAAATACCAAATAGGAGGTAGTGCTGATCGTCGGAGATCGGGCCAGAAAAAGCTCCGATCAGCCTACGTAAGCGGTGTTGTCATATTGCCGCTTTAGGGAATCTAAACGGCCTCTCGTATCGATTACCCCGATGGGGACTTGCACAGCCCCTGTCATCCCGCTTTGGCGCTTGGACATATATACAGCGGCCAGAGACGTCGTACAACCAGCTGTTTTGAGGAATTCATACGAACTTTCGTGTGCACAGGAACGTTTCAAACTGTCACCGTACTAATCTGATTATTGAAAATTAAAGAATCAATAACGTCAAATGGATGCCAAAATAGAGCATTCCAGACGCCATCACGTCAAGAGTCGTCGTGGCTGTAAGCAGTGCAAAATTAGAAGGACAAAGGTAGATTGATTCTTGCTTAACTATACCTTACCTCCCCACATAAAGCTTATTGTGGAGTAACACTTCGATAGTGTCACGAGGAGCGCCCGAGCTGTGCAAATTGCATCAAGCGAGGTTTAATGTGCTCTTTCGCTGAGGAGCAGTCTTCTTTAATCGTCATTCCAGCTTTTGTGGAGAGCCAACCAATGGGAATCAGAGAACTCAACCCCACAACTCTTTATAATCGCGCAGAAACGGTTCCTGCACCAATGGTCTGTGAAGCACCGTTTACAACCCCACTACAATATCGCACTCAATTACTCGAAACTACAACCTCAAATAATAATATCATGCCTAAAGCACACAGAATCTCTAGCGATGAGATTGAAGATCTGAGGCTGATGCACCACTATAGCCTGTTCACTTCCAGGGATCTGACAGCTATTCCGGAAGCTCTCGTTTTCTGGCGTGAAATTATCCCGTCTCTGGCATTTGAGCATGACTTCCTTCTTCACGGCCTGCTTGCTGTCACAGCTCTCCAGAGAGCTTTGGGAGACGAGTCTGTCATGAAGCACAGCTCTGCCATTGCTCTCAGCCACTACAACGTGGGACTTGCCCTTTTCCGTCCACAATTAACCGCTATAACTCCAGATAACGTTGCTGCGTTACTCGTCTTCTCGATCTTCGCCGTCTTTCACGTGTTCGGTTTCCCGCTCACTTCCGAGGATGGATTTTCTTCACCCTTGTCGAATCTTCACAATATGTTCGCCCTTGCTCGCGGCTGCTCAATTATTGTTCGCAATGGAGGTGGATTAAAATGGCTTCAGGAGAGCCCTTACAAAATTCTGCTTCTTCCAGCCCTCAGCAACCCATTCCAGACCCTGCCGGCAGATATTGAGGAGATGCTCGCAATCATCAGCGAGAAGAATTCCATGCAGCACTCAGCAAAACCAGTATTGCGAGATGCTTATACAGAGACGATCTCTATACTAAAGCACACATTCTTACTTGCTCTTGATGGTGCTCTGAGAGGACAGCAGTCGGCGGCGGTGACTTTTGTGATCGACATGCCGGAATTGGTTGTAGCGAAGGTGAGAGAAGAAGAACCCATGGCTCTTGTGCTGTTAGCAAACTACGCGGTTATCTTGCATTGGTCAAGAAATGCTGTGTGGATCAAAAGTTGGGGAAGGCAACTTGTTGATGCGATACAACAAAGGATCGGTAAGGACTGGATGCCGTGGATGCCGTGCATCGCCTGGGCAATGAACGAGGTGAGAAGGGAGGATGCTAGAGAAATTAGTGGCTTTTGATAGATATGTCGAACTGTTACGAGCTTCATATGCGCACGTGAGATGGTCAGTCTTTCATTCAAGTTAGGGGTGTGCTAATGCAAATTCAGGTGCAGCTTAAGCCGTAGCGCGCTAGATTCTCAAAGGCAAGTTCAAGGCTTTGAACACTACGGTAGCTCCCGTACCTAGCCCTCTCTTGACCGCACGATAAATCAAAACAACTATCAAGAAAACGGTCAATCAGAAAAACCATTCACCTCATCGCATCTTCTATATGCGGTGGTATCATTCATGAGTATCATCTTACTCATAAATACTCCCTCGCACGGACAGCCTGCGCGGTTGCACGTGTTGATACGCTATGCGGTGATAGGTACTCGTAGGCGCGACCGAGCTGAGGGCGGTACGAAGGTTAAAAATGCCGCTCAGCTCGACCACAACAGTGAATGCAGGTTATCAAAATTACGTTAAGAGCTGCGCGCTTTCTCTCTTAGAAACAGCAGTCGCGATCCGCTTCGCTTCATCATTGCTTGTTCCCACAACGCGGCTATGCCACCCCGCCTTCTACGTTATGCTCGCATTGGCCTGGTCGTCAGCTCTCTGGGGCTCCTGTACCTCTTCGCCTTGTCTCAGTCTTCATCTCTGAGCACACCTCCACAAAGAGTCCACACCACAACTACCTCCACACATCCCTCCAAACCCCATTCCACATCTCAATCCACGCCGCAATCCATACCTCAACCCAAGCTCGTCGACATGCCACCCACTGATTACGGGATACCACGGCCAAAGAAAAGTTTCCCAGTTGCGCATGTAAACCCCTCTTCTCCGTTTTGGGGCTCTTGGACCGTACTTGCTGGATCGAATCCTATCATCTTTCAACCTGTTCCTGATTTTGGTCCCCTATTTGAACATATCTCCTGGCTGGATCTCCCCGGCTTTAGAGAAATGGATTCGAGAAACTGGGGACTTATGCACAGGTATATTGAAAGATGTCGGCTGATGGGGAACTTGAGGTTACAATATACACATATATCGACTGGAGCCATAAAACAAATCTACGAGGAGAAAAACTTCGCCAGTGTCACGGGGACTTTAAATACTAGTTGGGTGAGGTATATTGAACCCTTGACTGAAAAAATGATCCCGCCGAAGTATAGAATAAAGGACGTAGAAAGTCATTCAATGAATGTCGTGGGTAACAGAGGCCGGGTTTCATTGAAGTTCGAGGAGGAAAAGGAGATGGAGATGGAGTTTGAGGAGGACGAGGAAATTGCATTTGATGATGGGTCAAGTGGGATAGTCACCACGGGGGGAGTAACGAGGGCAAATACCCTGGTTCGGAAGGTTACTGCGACGATGAAAATCCAAGATGAAGGGCCCAACGATGGTTGGGAGTTGCGCCTTCATGGTGTGCACTGGACCCGTGCGGGAAAACTTTTATTAACAACAACGAGCGACAAATTTGCTGGAATCTTCGCATTGACAGCTTTAAGTCCCCTGGGCATGATAAGAGATACGACCCGGCATTTACTGAACGCTTCAATCGGGAAAACACTGCAGAAATTGGATGAAGATGGCGAGCTGGATAAGAAAAACCCCTGGGCCGTAATTCTGGATGAGAAGAAGGAAACACTGCATTGTGAATATGTAGTTTATATCGAGTTACGCCCGGCTCGAAAGTGGCATTTTCAACCCCAGTCTTGGCAGTTGGCGCGGGAAGAATGGCAAGGCGAAGGCTATTATCTCCAACTCTCGAATTGGACGCAGATGGCTTTGGTTATATATTCGCCTGATTGCGGGTTCATTCTAGAATCTAAGAATTAATATTTCAGCCGAGGTTTTACTTTCTCCTGTTCTATGTAGATATTTTAAGCCTACAATGGAACTTGAAAAGCTTCGTAGGGCTGCCTGCGGACAATTTCCTCCATCCCGAGAGACTTGCCATCGGTATCCCATATTTTTCGCCAGAAAAACAAGCAGAGCGTATCATAGTCGCTGGTCTCAAAGAAACAATGAGCGATACTAATGCGACGTTCCAAAGGTATCAAATCCGCCCTGTCTTCCACCTGGCCAAATCCATACCCGTATAGTGGGCTAAGTTCATCCAAGTTGTCAATTCCCTCCTCTATCAAGATACATTCCCGTCCTAATTGACTTACGAGTTTCGGCTCCCACAACCCCTCTCGTCCAGCTCGTCCCACCAGACTTAAAGCGCGTCGTCGAATCCGCGGGTAGCGACACTTCAGCACAATCCAGGAGAGCGGAGCCGCCACACCGAATTCCAACGAGAAGTGCTCCGACGGCGCCCCTTCTTCTGGAAGGATACCAGCGGCCAGATTGGTGATCGCAGTGAACTCTGCGAGATACGCGTCGAAATACGTCTCTTGGACCTCGAAATAGGACGTGGGTACGAGAACGCTGAGCCAGGCGTGCTGGATGAGCATCAGCGCCGATTGCTGTTTCCACGCGGAGGCAGACTTCTCGGCTTCCCCGGCTCGCGAACAATACGTGTCGTACTTGTTCTTCCAATCCCCGAGACTGGTCTGTAGATGCTGGCGATGGAGGTTGGCGCTCTCGTTTTGCAGAGAATGCAGCTCGAACTCGAGTTCTTGGCCGACGAAATGCAAGCACTTGTTCGTGAGGATCACGAGATGTTGGTTGGCGTCTTGGATGGAGTGGAAATGGGAGGGGAGGATAAATGAAAATACTGGTTTGGGATCAAGATCGTCTGCGGATTTATGAGCGCTGAGTTTGAACTGTGGCCTCTGCGAGCCAAAATATGTCGATTGGAGGTCCAGATCTGCAAATACGCTGACTAACTCGTCTTCTATTGATTCTGGTTTTGACGCCAGGATTAATGTTTTAGTCCCAGCTTCATTTTGTTCCGCTACGGAGGAATCGATGGAGGTTGATGAATGAAGCAAGTTTCGACCTTGGTTGAAATGCATCTCCGCCTGTTCAAGCCGGCCGGTAGCTAACTCAAGCGCTATAAACAATACACAAGCGATGAGAGCGATTCTTGAAGATGACGGATTACTATCCCTAGATACCTGTGCCTGGAGGTGCTGAATGGCTTTATTGTAATCGTTGATGGTCTTGAGTCTCATAGCCTCCTCCTCAGCTGGTCCAGATCTGCTGCGGAGGAATTGAGACCACCGGCTAGCATTAGCGAGCGCCATGCAAGCGTGGAGAATCGCAGGTTCGGAATGACAAGCGGGAAGGACGACATTCTGCCAAAAGCCGGAAGAGCGGACTCCACCCATCTCGCGGGCGATCTGGGATCTGAAGAACTCAAACGTTACCGCCTCTGAGTGGTTGAGAATCAGACCAGCATTCAATCTGGTGGGCTTGGGCCTGATACTCGGTAGCGAGCCGCGGAATTCAAGCTGAGCCTCCAATTGTAGTTCTTCATCAGTTGGGCGCTTTGGGGTATCTAGGAAAATCCCGTACCCGTCACATACTCTATCGCTAGACAGACACCGGTTGCAAGATGGCTTAGTCTCATCACATTTCACTCTCCTCGTTCTATTCGCGATTAGCTCATCAAGGTTCGATCTGACCAGATGCAGATTGTTCTCACTTGCAGGTCTGACATCCCGCCCTGCTCTTCGAATTGCTCGCTCTGGTTCTTTTGATCATCTCAGGGTTGTCCCGTTGGCAGTCTTCTTCAGACGAGCGATGCAGTTCCTGGGCTCTGGCTATACCTGAAAAATAGGCTGCACGAGAAAGAAGCAGATTGTGAGGCAGTGATAGTGTTGATTGAGGAAGTAACTTGAGGATGTGCGCACTCTATAGATTTGATGTGCCTGGGTCCAATAATTAACCCTAATCTTCCGAGCTTTAGCATGGGCCTTCGTGCCCCTTGACCCAATCCTTCGGGTAAGCCTTACATGGACGAACATAGTACGTAGGTTCCTGGGCCGGGAAATTTCTACCAATAGCAACCCTGGATTTTACGAGACGACCAACGCCAAGACATTTGTGCGCCGATTTTCAACTTCTTTTCAACACCGACGAGCAAAACTCTTTCAAAATAACGTACAATTTTACGACTCCAGATGAAATATCCTCTACGGTCGAAGACTAACTGACGTAAGCCTCGTATCTTCTGGACAATTCGTAAGCGTTGAGAACGTCGTGTCAGAGTTATCGGAGATGATGCGCAGCAAAGAGAGGAGTTCATCTCCTGCCATGGTATATATACTTTGAACGAATTCTCAGATGGGCCTTCTCAATCACAATCACCAACAACTGGAATCTAAAAGTCAAAAAACGCTTCTCTTTCAAACCCCACGCGTCACCTCTCTACTAGTAAAACACACGCCATGCGCTCGATCTTCTATGTTCTGGCTTGCTACGCCTTTGTAGTAATCTGCCATGCTGCAGGAACTACGACGGGAACTACAACGAAGGTTTGCCCACTTTTGGGGCCAGCATTCCCAATTCCAACTGGCCTCAGTTCAAATGAACATTTTCAAAGGGCTACCAAAAAGGTCGAAATCGCATTGAACACGTCAGTGGCGACCGGAATAACACCAAGCTATGGCCCGGGCCCCTACAATCAGACAACTTTCTCTGTTGGTATATTTAGCACTAAGGAAAAGGATCTCATCTATCAGTTTCATTACACAGATGCAAATGTGCGCAACAGTTCGGCTGGAACGCGGGAAGTAGATGCCGATTCTATCTATCGACTTGGCAGCATTGGAAAAGTCTTGTCGGTCTATATATTTCTCATCCGTGACGGAGATGTACATTGGAATGATCCTATCACAAAGCATATACCAGAGCTTGCTGCCGCCACAACCAATATTACGGCGTCACCCAATGGAGTATTACCTAATTGGAGTGAAATCACCATCGGGCAGCTTGCTAGTCATTTGAGTGGAATGCCCAGAGACTGTTAGTGGATATCTCATATTCATCGGATGTAGGCTGACTTAAATAGATGGACTTTCTGATGGCTCATTCCCATGGCTGAGCCATGTAGGCTTGCCATCAATCCCGGGAAACCAGATACCAAGCTGTAACATTGTTCTACCCAACACTACTTTCATACCTTGTACTCGCGAACGTATGTGAAGTTAGTTTTATAAGCGAGACTGTGCTAATGAGTTTGATAGAATATTTGGCCGGTATGATGTCGGAACCTGCTCTATTCCAGTCTGGTTCCACTCCTGTCTACAGCAACAATGCGTTTGTGTTGCTAGGGATTGCGTTGGAAAACATCGCCGGCGATAGTCTCGAAAACATCTTTAACGAGAGCTTAGTCGAAGCGCTGGATCTTGCTGGGACGAGTTTCGATGTACCAAGCTCCACTCAGAACGGTGTTATTCCGGGAGATCCGACTACTTCTGGATGGGACTCTCCTTTTGAAGCTTTTGCCCCGTGAGTACAATCATTTACTTCCATTAATTGTGATGGCGGATTGCTAACAGGGTTTTGGTAGTGCTGGAGGATATTTTTCTACCACAAATGAGATGGCGACAATTGGGAAAGCAATCCTAAACAGTACACTACTGTCAAAAGCACAGACGCGACGTTGGCTGAAGCCGGCCACATTCACAGCCGACGTTAACTTTGGTATTGGCTATCCATGGGAGATATATAGATCACAGATTAGTGGTCGAACAGTCGATTTATATGCCAAGAATGGCGGCTGGGGAGCTTATTCTACCGAAATCGTGCTCGTACCAGATTACGATTTTGGATTTGTTGTTCTAACCGCCTCCGAAATTGGCTCGGACGCCACCAATATCATCGTCTATCAAATATCAGAGGTTATCGGGGCCGAGGTATTACCAGTCCTTGAGACGGCAGCAAAAGACCAAGCAAATACCGTATATAGTGGCAACTACACCGCCAGCAACCTCAACTCATCTCTGACCATCACCGTCGACGATCAACCCGGCCTGCGCGTGACCCAGTGGGTGAGCAACGGTACCGATCTATTCCAAGACCTCAACCTGACTACCGCTGGCACGTACCTGGATTTCCGCCTCCAGCCGAACCAGCTCTATACTGGAAACCAGGTTGGCTTTACCGGCACATATCAGCAATTCCCCAAGCTCACTTTCGGTGGACCCATGGATATCAATTGCCTAGCATGGGCCACGGTTGATTCATTCGTTTATGGGAATGTTGGCATCGAGGAATTTGTCTTCGAGATTGATCCCACCACTGGAAAGGCCATCAGCGTGCAGCCAAAGGCGCTGCGGATCAAGCTAGAGAAACAAGATTAGCAAGTTTGTGTAAGATAACTGTATGGTGATTTTCTTGGCGAGATAGGTATTATGGAACATTATTTGCTGCTCTATTGTTACAAATTATTTACTCGTCTTGGGCGAAGTTCCGAGGTTTCACAGACTCTTTAAGGAAGGGGTAAAAAGTGTAATTTAAATTCTTTAAATTCAAAGGAGAGCAAATTTTTATTCTAGTGATCTTATTATAACGACTAGATGGTTCACTCGTCAGCCGTTCGAGTAGCATTCAGATTGGCGAGAGTCAACAAAGATTAGCCGCGTGAGCTGGTCTTCCCCAAACAAGGAGGACTACCTTAGTATAGATTCCACACCATCATGCGTCTGATTCTAAAGGTGGGTGCTCCTTTTTCAATCTATGTTTCAGGATGATTTCTCTCATGATGCCGACCAGAGCATAGAGAGTATCTATACATCATGACGAAGATTTGTAGGAGGGAGTAGTCGTAAAGTTTTAGACACATTATAAGTAGCGTTGGTATGAGGATAGTTAGGACATTTTATTCTAAGTCATACATGAGATGCAAGGAAATAAATGAGATATCTCCGTCCTCGATCACGTCGCCATTAATTGTTTAGGTGTCTAAGTAAGTAGGTAGGTAGGCAAGTAAGTATGGTATTATCACATGACATTTCAAGCAGCTACCCCCTGGGCACTCCTAAGATGAGATTTCGAAATCGAGCCAAGTTGGATAGACTTCCTGCCTCCTAAAATAGTGAAAATAGTACTAGTTTATCTCAAAAGATATACAATTCTATTAGTCACGTAGCTGCAGCCTGAAGTAAAATATCTAGGCTCTTAGGTAGGTATCTAGGTAGATATCTAGGTCGGTAAAAGAAATAAGGAACAGGGCGCAAAAACTCAAAGCAAATCAGGCTTTCTTGGTCTCTGATTGCGATAATCGTAATTGTTGCGCAGCACAATGTGTTGGCAAGGCTTGCACCGAGCGTACATCTTACTCCGCCTCCGCCTCACAGCGAGTTGTCGCAAGATTTATCAATACCAAGCTTTCCACCCCTTTAAAGCATTTATTTTCGCATTTTCGCTTTCAGTCCCTCGCAACTGACAAGATGGATCCGCTCACTGCCTTGGGTCTCGCGTCAAACATCATCCAACTGATCAGTTTCACAAGCGGCCAAATCTCGAACGGTCACGAGATTTACAAGTCAGCTGGTGGCAAGCTTGTTGAGCACCTCGAGCTCGAGGCTATTGCTAGTAACCTGAAAAATCTTCGCATCCATCTTTCCCTTCCACTAGACGGAAGGAAAGAGGGAGAGCTTTCAGGAGCGGCCAAGCGACTTCGAAAATTGTGTGATGATTGCGAAGCTATTTCAGTGCAGCTGGTTGAGGCTATCAACGGCTTGAGAATGAGAGGAAGTCATAGGAAATGGAACAGCTTTCGACAAGCTTTGAAAAGCGTCCGGAAACCCGGGGAGATTGAAGAATTGTCTCGAAGGCTGGACAGGTATAGAAGTGAGATCGATACAACTTTGCTTGTATCCATCCGAGAGCAAATTCAGAGAGACAGATCAACAATCTCCAAATATTCAAGGGAAGGAGGGCTCCGTGAGAATTACCCCAATAAAGAAATCAAGACGTTGCAAGAAATTCTCATGAAAGAGCTCCATCTAACTCGTCTTGAACTGCAAAACCAGCAGGACCGGCCAGCTTCTCTGTGAAGGTATCGACGTATAGCAGAGAGGCACGGGAACAATTATTCCGCGAACAAATTTTGAGTAAATTACGCTTTGCCGACATTGCCGATCGCTATGAACGTATTGAAGAGGCTCATAAAAAGACGTTTGAATGGATATTCTCGAAAGAGGACGGTGGGAGAGAGGATTCGACGGATACTTAGAGCATTGGCTTTGTTGATTGGCTGACAAGCTCAGAAAGGCTATACTAAATTACTGGAAAACCAGGGTCTGGTAAATCAACGCTGATGAAGTACTTGTACAACCATCCACAAACGCTAATACACCTACGAGCTTGGGCTGGTCAGCAACCACTTACAAGAGCTGGGTTCTTCTTCTGGAACTCGGGAACAGCAATGCAAATGTCTAGGATGGGATTGCTGCAAGCCCTTCTCTACGAATCAATCGAACAATCCTTGGAGATGACGCCAGCTCTCTTTCCCGAGAGGTGGAAATCATATGAGCTTTTCGGTGGCGATCGCCATCCGGTAAAGATCCCCGGGCTCTATCAATCCTTTGTTATTTTTGCCCCTGAGATAGAGTGCTTTAAGTGATGCACTCTCAAACCAACCACATCTGGGGGTATTCGATCCTTCTCGCTCATGATACACCCTATAAAAGGAAAATGCTGACTCCTCGGTGTTCCAGTGGTCCTGGTCAGAATTGAATTCCGCATTCAAAATGTTGGTTTCTGACAAATCCAAGAGATTTTTTTTCCTCATCGATGGGCTTGACGAATTTGATGGCGACTGTGGAGAGCTTGCTGAGTTTGCTCTTCGACAATCTGCAAACCAAAATGTCAAGATTTGTGTAGCCAGTCGGCCATAGCTAGTCTTCAAGGACACTTTTCAACGACAACCATCTCTTCGGGTAGAAGAATTAACTGCCAAAGACATTTCTCTTTTTGTATCGGAAAACCTTCGAGAGAACGAAATTTTTATTAAGCACGAGTCAATGCAACGCAAGGCAGCTCAAGATTTGATAGTTGAGGTAACCGAAAAAGCATCTGGCGTTTTCCTGTGGGTTTGTTTAGTTGTCGCCTCTCTACTCGAAGGACTCCGCGATGGTGATAACATCAAGGGCCTACAAAACAGGCTTCTTCTTTCACCTCCTGACCTCAAAGATTTATTTTTCAAGATATTGAATAACTTAAACCCGGCTTACTTTGAAGAAGCATGAAAATTGTTTCAAATTATCCAAGCAGCAGATGAGCCACTGTCACTTCTTAACTTGTCCCTTGCCGATACATAATTCAAGGCCGAAACAATGAGGCGTCGCCTTAATAGCCGCTGCAAAGGTTTTTTGAAGCACCAGCTACTAAAGAGGAGCGCTCTCTAGCTCGAGTCCAATATTTACACCGAACGGTAAAAGACTTCCTTGAAAGTCCAAACAGGTGGAATTATATCCTCTCCGGGACCTCCCACTCCTTTGATCCTGCCATGTCGTTGTGTGGTTCTTATCTACTCCAGCTCAAAACCGTAACTATGTCGACCAAAATGTTATTAACATACTCGGGGCATGATGAAGGAGCTTTGGATAGAATTTTGGCCTTATGTTTTTGCTATTCCGTCAAATTTGACGCAAATAATCCCACTCTCCACATTGAAATTCTGGTAGAGGTCGATAGAGTTCTTCGCAAATTATTCGAGCGTTTAAGTCCCCAAGGGGAAAGCTGGCGAATAACAGAAGCTAAAAATCAATATTCACGCCTAGGTTCTTATCCTACCCACCTCTTGGCATGCATTAAGGGAAATTGGAGCAGGCCTCTGAGCTCGTTCTTTGAGTACGCCGTGAGAAAAGGGCTTCATTCATACGTAATATATAGACTGAACTCTGGCTTGGACTCGAATTCTTTCTACGGCGGCTGGCCGCATTTACTTTCTATTGCGGTAGAATGTAACGACACGAAAATGGTTCAGATACTATTTGACCATGGAGCAAATCCCAACTTGTCTCAAAATAATAATGCATGTACGGCTTGGTCTGGGGACTCAAGATGCTTCAGGACGAGACTCTGGTACTACGGAACTACAATATTGAAGCAGAAATTGTCCTTAAGTTTCTCGACAATAATGCCGATTCTGGAGTCATTGTTAATAAATCGCGTCCCGAAGATATCATTAAGGACGTATTTCAAGAATGGAACGCAGAGCGAACCGCTGAGCTCTTGGCTAAGTTAGCTGCTTTGAAAGTAGCCCAGAAGTCTCAGGAGAGACCTCGTTGTAGAGTAAAGATGTTTTGGAAAGGCTTTGGAGGGCGGCGTTCAAGGGTTAACTGAAAACTAATAACTTGTTTTCTCAGAATATGAGTCAAGTTCAATTTGTCGCCTCTGCCGGAGACTCAGAGCATTTTGGTCATATCTTAAGGTCGTATATAATGTAAAATGAAGACTGGGACTAGAAAAGCTTCATTTAAAATGAGTGATGAGTGATGAGTGAATAGGATAGGGTCAATTTTATTTCACCTTAACTTATGGCACATGACTTACTTGGTGTTCGTATGTTTTCCCTGCTTTATGAATTTTATTTACGTGGTATTATATGAGAATTGACGTTAAAAAGTAAGATTGAAAGTGTCAAGCAGAAAATGAACAACAAAGAATAAGTTCCCACATGTGTTGTTAAAGTAGCCGTGGCTAGCTTTGAGATAATGTGCTTCATTCATTTTTGGTCCAAAAATTTATTCTATAAGTGGTTTATTTTGCATACACTATCTAGGTAGAGTATAAATACTGCCACAAATTCATTGGCCTCAATCTCCTCCCCCATCTCCCCCACCATCCCCACCATCTCCGCCGGAGTTACAGTCCCCGCTATTACAATTTCCCCCTTCGCCAGCCGACCCCGCTGGTTCAGCTCCATAAAACATCATCTCGTACATCAAATCAGCACACCCACCACCAGAATCAGAATTGCCACTTCCACTGCTCTCGATATCATCCTGACGCGCCCGCGAATTCCGTAATGCTTCGTATTCGGCGATCTGCTGCTCTGGGCGCAGATGCGCCCATTGTGCAGTGAAATGATGATGATATGCACCGGCTTCAAAATGGTGACTGTATGGTTGGGCTCGGTGAATACCACCCAGTCTAAGACGGTCGAGTTTGGCCACAGGTTGCTCAGAGA
The DNA here is from genome assembly GCA_003988855.1 of Arachnopeziza araneosa. Classification (NCBI taxonomy): domain Eukaryota; kingdom Fungi; phylum Ascomycota; class Leotiomycetes; order Helotiales; family Arachnopezizaceae; genus Arachnopeziza; species Arachnopeziza araneosa. The sequence continues at coordinate 80,804 of QYAI01000056.1, read as the reverse complement.
GCCATGCAGTAGCGGTGCGGATGCTCGCTGTATTGGTCATGGCGGCTGCGAAGGTGAGGAGGCGGGATTGTGCAAGTAGTAGAGTAAGACGATTTTTAAACCACGCCATGTCGTCCATGATACCCGATGTTGAAGCCTCCGAGCTTGGAGGAGGTAGGTAGAGATGTCGAGGTTTAGAGAGGTGATGCGAGATTATAGACCAAGAGTCGAAAGGAAATGCTAGAACATGCTTGGAGATGTTACACTCGCTACACTTGGTGAAATAGCGATTGTAGGCTTCGGTACAGTCCCAAGGGAAAAGATCCTGATAGGGGTAAATGGTCTTACCAAAGGCACCCCAGTCGTACCAGTACTCGTGGAGTGTGTCGATGATATCAGACTCTTCATGGAAGCCGTAGCGAAATTTAAGTAAGTACTCCTCGGTAAGTCCGTTAGGTACGTCGTATTTGGAGAGAACTGATTCCTTGTCATAACTGCCAGGTCTGCATACAAAACTCATCAAATACAAGGGGCCAATAACATCATCTAGACGATTATCTAAAGTCTCCCTGGGTAGAGCAAGAAGTGGGCCAAACAATTTGTTGTCGATAATACTGTCACAAAACATCTGACAATTGTTTGTTCGAAAGTCCCAACGAAGTGCCGTCTCAGGGTCTACTAATCGGCCAGCAATACTTTTCAAATATTTTTCGATTCTCGAGCCGAGATACTTCTTCAGCATGAATGTAAGCCGATCGATGGCATCATCTATAGCCTTTGTTTTGATAGCTACAGGTAGCCCAGGAGCCGGAGTCCTCTGACTTTCGCTGATCAGTGCTGAAATAATTTCTTCTTCCGTTTTCGGGTCCAACGCTCCTGCAAAGGCCCCCCCAACAACTTGCTTCATCATACATTTGTATCGCTTGGGGACTCTCTTTCTCCGCTGAGTCCATAACATTCGATCCGCTTCATCTGCAATCAACAAACTGTTCTCCAGGTCCGAAGAAGGTTGTAGAATAACTTGCAGATATGTAGGATCACGTCTAGTAATGATCGCGCCATGTTTAGTGTGCTTCACACCATTTTCAATTAACAAAGGCCCAACGCGGAGTGCCATATGAACGTTTCCAAACGGATACTTTGAAACAATAGGTCGCATGAAGAACGGTACGTCGTCCTCAGTCTCTCGCAAATTAGAGAATCCGAATTCAGCAAATGCCTTTTTGCTATCCACTAGTTTCTCCTCCTTGCTGCTCTGGGTAACGCCTGCCTTGAACGATAGCAGATCCTCCCTTCTGCGTTTAGCTTGAGCTCCAGAGTTCTTCAAATCTGTTAAATCAATGTAGCGTTCGCCTTCCATGAGAACCGACCGATATTTTGCATCAGCAACGAGCTCAGGAATCTTGTACAAGCCGCATCTGAACGCCGAGGGACCGGACTGTCGATGGCGCTCATTTTTGTCAACTGGAAACAATTTCATTGGATGCCCCTCGTCATTGGTTTTTGTAATTCCCGTACAGAAGCATACTGAACGGCTGGCTTCTGAAGTGAGTGCCGTAGAAATGATACTGTGCTTACAAGATTTGACAAAATCAGGGTTTCCATAATGGTATATCCTGTAGCAACTTTCGCATTCAATGACATCTCTGCTTCGAAAAGTACATCCTCGGATCATTGATTGGCAAGAGGTGCACTTTTCTGGTCCAAAAATAGGCATGCTTTTGTCGTTGAACCGCAGAAGCTTGAGTTGAGGGACGGCCGGGCGTTTCCAGAAAGTGATTTCTTTCTCCGGTGGACGATACTCTATAACTTTGTCGATGTCTAAAAACCCAGCAGATTCCAACAGCATCCTGGCTCGCTGTTCTAACACAGAATACTTCGGCTGAGATTCAAGAACTATTCGCATGTCTACTTTGAGGTCGGAATTGCGGTCTTCGGCTAGAATATCCCAGCATCGATCTTGCAAGGCATCGTGATAACTAGGCAGCTTTTCTTTTTTTGACCTTCTTTTGGCTGCGATGTTTTTGCCATGTCGTTGAGCAAGGCTCCGTGTGCTCTGCGATAACTGTTCTAAAAAGGTGTCATAGCCATGAATGAAATCATCCTCCTCATCTGGTAGCACAGTCGAGGTATACGGGGCTCGTTGCCATTTCTTCAAAGTAAGTAGAATATGTTTCATTTCTGTTTTAACACCAGCCCAGTACATATCCAGTAGTTCTTGATACAGGTGCTCAGCTGCTGTGCCAACTAATTCCCGAGGGAATTCGGGCGTATTGGTAACATTGTCGATTTTCGATTCCTGCCGAAGGATCGATCGAAGTTTGAAGGTTGAGGTTGCCATGGCCTCGATTGAGGTGCCAGGGCTGGTGCTCCAAGAATCTTATGGTTGTCAAAATTCAAAAGAAGCGTTTCCAAGAAATCGTGGCGTTCGCGAAACGCCAGGATTTTGCACTTTCTGAGCTCAGCCTCCACAAATCCGGACGATTCGAATCAGCCACCGCCAGACCCAAACGAAAAGGGCAACTCCTAACTTTCACTCAGCCTACACAAATCCGGACGATTCGAATCAGCCACCCCAGACCTAGACGAAAAGGGCAACTCCTAACTTTCGCTCAGCCGCATGTTTTGCTTTCAGCTGCGTACGACGTACATGATGCATGTAATATTCTAGAAAGCCTAACCTAGGAACTCTCTACTGGGCCATGGAATGTCCACGTCTTTCTGTGTTCAGTTCACTGTTTCTGCTTGCAGTCCATACAAAATGCCGTTTCCAACATATGTTCGTTTCTTGCTTCGTCGCAAGGAAACTCGTGCCTCTATAGAAGCCACCCTATCAACATCTGCCGCCTTGCCCGATTCTGCAATCCCATCTGCACAGAATTCAACGGCAGCCTCAGCAGCAGTGGTTGAACTGGTTAAAAACTTAGACGAAACAATTCAGCAATTAGATCTTGATGGTTAGTATACGGTCATAACTAAATCCTACAAGACTAAAGCATCATAATCTAGGCGACCCAAGCGATGAAAAACAATTCCTCCTTGAGCAGTTGTGTAATGAAGCTGCAAGGTACAGCAACTCACAAGCTGAAGACAGTGCTGGAGTGGAATGGCAATGGTTTGTTCCTAAATCTACCATCTTTGGGTCCGTCTAATATTTAACTTAGTACACAAGCCGACTCCAAGTTGATACTGGCTGCAAATTGCTGTGCATCTGTCGTATATGATCCCAAGGGGAAGCCTAACGCTCCTGGGCTCGATTTCAGTCCATCTAGGGGCTACATTCCAACCTCTTCGGCAGGAACTTCCAAAGCAACTGGTTTCTGGATGTTCAATCATCAAGACGAAAATGGTGAATCTTTACCCGTGCTTATTGTTTCTATCCGTGGTACCGCAAGCGTTCTGGATGCAATGGTCAACCTGAACGGAAACAAGGAACCATTCAGTTCTCTCAAGGCAAGTACTTCATATCGGCTTGGTACTTGGAAATCTACTAATCAATATCAAAAGGACATCCCGGATGAATATCACGATCTTCATGCCCATGGAGGGTTCCTCAACAGTGCAAAGGCGCTTTTCCCTGTAGTTTCCATGCGCACAGTAAACCTTGTCAAGGAATACGGGGTAAAACATGTTCTTTTGACAGGCCATTCAGCAGGTGGTGCTGTGGCCGCGCTCATTTTTTCACAAATATTGTGCAAAATACACCTCACAGGTCAGCTACATATTCCCATTACTCACACGGAATGCAAATCTGACTATATCTCTAGAACCACTCAAATACTCCCTTATAACATTCGGTGCCCCACCCGTAACTAGCAAAGATCTTACCCCCTATCTTCTGCAGAAACAGAAGCTATTACAGAATCCCGGTGTCATGCTCTCATTTACAAATGAATTCGACGCTGTGACACGTGCAGATCATTCCTATCTTCTTTCACTGATCGACCTCCACCGCTCTATCGGCCCAGTTTCTGAGCCTGCAACTGCTCCCACAAAAGGATTATGGCCTCTACCACCCCCAGACTACTATCCGATTGGGGAGATCGTCATCCTCAGAGAGAGGGTAGCAGATCCCGGCGAATCGGAAAAGCTAACTACACCGGATCTTAAGATCATTAAAGTCTCTCCTGACGTGCTCACTAGTCTGGTGTTCTGTAATGTCGAGGTTCATAGGAGAGTGCATTATACAAAACGAGTAGAAATGATTGCAGATGGCACGTTTAATGATCGGAGGGGATGGAAAGTGAATGAAGAGAGATAGATTAGTACGAGGAATTGGATTAGTTTATGTTCTGTTGGAGACTCATCTCAAGTGTATCAAAATTCAAGCAAAAAGCATCCTTTTCGTACCGGCTATCTCCCTTTCTAGCCCACAATTTCTTAAAGTGAAACTGGATTTGACAAGCAATATCAGATCCAAACATTTTGATGTGTTTATGCAGACTTATATCTTCAAATAATTATCTCATAAAGCAGAATGTTATGAAGACGACTAACGTTTCCCCTCCAAGATTCCTCTCGCTGGGACAGGGAGTTTTTGCCTCTTTGCCATTTCAACAACCCTGTAGTAAGCAACCTCATCCATATTCCTCCTATCATCTGCTCTGAAAATATCTCCCATTCTCTTTGCATCAGCAACCGCAGAGATGAGAGCCTCGCAGTCCCAACACCCACAAACTCTGTACTCAGCTCCAAATCGAATGCGATATAGTCCGCGGACCTGCTCCCACCCCTTTTCCAACTTCCCTGCCGCCACCGTATCGTCGTGGTTGACGAATCGGCCCACCGCCGCCTGGACTCCGCACACATAACGCTCGTGGGAGCACTGATGCGTATGCCACACTAAATCGATGTCTAGTGTTGGTACCAAGGCTTTGCCTGGGTACAGCTTCATGAGCTGGAGAAAACGTTCGTATCGCGTGATCGCGCGTGTGAGTGTGCCTTCAATTACTGGACTACAGAGCCACATTTTGATCTCCATTTTGTCCACGAAGCTGCACTGTCTAAGGACGCCTGCTGCTAGCTGTGTTCCGAGAGCACGTTGATCTTGGGACAACATATTAATGTGCTGGGGTGGCGCTGGAACAAACCACTTGACAGGGAGTGGTGGGAACGCTGTCTCACCGGCGTAGGTGAAGGAAGTAATTGGATCTCGTATTTCCGATTTCCATGTCCAACAGCACATTTCTTCCAGAAGGTCGGGTTTCATGGTGGTGCACTTTTCCCAGTGTGCCATGCCAGCGGTGGAGAGATTATACACCCATTTCCCGCCCTCTATCCTACTGATACAGGAATGAATATCTGCCCATGGGAATTGTATCTTAGCCAGTGGGCCACCTACAAACTGCCGACGAAATAAAGCTGGGTTGAGCAGCGCCGTGTGCAAGACCATGAAAACGTCAAGCGGAGGTAGCAGGTCGGGTGTCAAGTTGATGCTCCCCTGTTGTGGGAGTCTGCTTCTCCAGAGGAAGAACCGCACAACAGACCATTGGACGAAGCAGGTCCATTTTATCTCGCGGCGTCCATCTAGGGTAGGATCCTTAAGTTGAACTAGCTTATTGTCACGAGTGACAGTGCGGTGTGCCTCTCGAATTCCAAATATGGAATCTAGAGTTGTAGATTTCAGGACACTCTGGCGAATATTTGAGAAGCATGCTAGCAATTCAAGATGGACCGCACATTCAGAAATAGTGGGGAGCAGAGCAGCATTGGTAGAGGGAGTTTCTGCCGACGAGGATCCGGGAAGATTATCGAATACTGCAGGAGAGGGTATTTCAGGAGCAGGAGAAGCCAGCGGGTACTTTTTCTTTTTAAGTCGTTTGGCGAGTACCTCGAGAGTTGCTTTGCTCGTCTTATGGAGATCTTCTTCAATTTTCAAAGTCATGATTGATCCCGAGAATTCAAGTCCAATCCCAGAACTGAGTGTTTTCTGAGAATTAAGTAAATTGACTAGTTGTTCAAAAAGGTACGATACTCAGTTAGTGTGGTAGTGTTGTAAATAATTGGCTACTGGAGGGCGGTTGAGGAAAAAGTCGCTTTGACGTCCAAACTCAGTCACCGAAAGGAAAAGAAAAAGCCACTGACAAATGTAGTCTAGTTCAGGCAGACTGGAAGCAGTAAAGCCTTGGAGGGGCTATGCTGCGCGTAAAAACAAAACCTCAGTTTTGTGGCTTACTGCGCCTTGCGATCTCAACTACCCGCCCGCCTTCTTCAGCCTCAGCACATCGCTTAAGACCTAAGGTCTTATACAAAAATGGCTGACCGGCTGCTCCTTTCAATGGCTAGATCAATAATGTGATGTTGAAGATGTCATGTCTTGGTATTTTGTGGTTTTTAATTCTCTCCTTCATCTGCTTTTTGGCGGGTCTGGGGGCTTTGTCAATTTTAGCCAGCTTATTCGGCTCATTGTACCTGGCGCGAGCAAGCATATGGCTCCAACTCGACCTGGATATTATCAACGACGCTGACTTTGTGGTCCCAAATCTGCTTTCTGACAGAGTTTATACCGCTGTATCACATTGCGCTGATGGAGTAAGTATTTTTTTTGAACCTTCCCTATTTCAAGATCTGGCTAATGAAGCATAGAGCTTCTTATGGTTCTTTGGTCAGGTTACAAGTATCGGTGCTGTTTACCATATCGCTGGCCTTCTAATTTCCCTCCCACTAATTGGTGGGGCAATTTACTCGCTCGTGTTGGCGGCTTTAGAGATCAGCACAGTTGTACCTGCGTCCTATCGTCAGTGTTCAAATCCCGAGCTATGGCCCCAGACCGGCGATCTCAACTTGACTTCAGTCTTTGGAGGAAACTCAACTTACTTAGATTATAGCATCTCTGGATGCAAATCTTTAAAGTTGATTCAAAACTGGAGTATAGCAGGAATTGCATCGTTGAGTTTTTGGCTGAGTGTCGTAGTCGTTGTCGTACACATCTTACCACCTGTATACAAAACTGTTAGTATTTTGGTTCAAGTCATACGTCATCGAAATCAAAATCAAGACAGCAAGATCTCGCCGGACTCAGCTCACTCCTATGCTCTATCATCACTCTCTGCTCCCTCGGGAACCCTACCACTTCCTCGACTGCTTCAGACTCTCACCAATCCTGAAATCTCACCTTTCCTACTACCCTACCTGCATCATAACGATCTTCTATCTCTCCGTCTTACCCACCCCTCATTAACTCGCGCCTTTCCTTCTCAAACAACTGCGCACCTCCGGCACACCACCTGCTCCGCGCCGAAACGGCCATGTGCTAGCTGTTGGGTACAGTTATGTGACGAATGCAGGCATATGCGATCACAGCTCATTCTCTCATCAAAAAAGACACATTTCGAGAAGTGTGTCCCATATTGTGCGTGGTGCTTTTGGCGGTGGCGGCGTTCAAAAAGGTGGATCATGGACTGTCCTCCGACCTGCGGTGACCACGACCAGAATGGAGACCAGAAAGTTGAGCCGGCAGTGGAGGCTTCCAACGAGAGCGAAAGGGATACAATAGATGTGTGTGCAGCGTGTGCCACACTGAGCGATGACGCTCTGTTGAAGTTGAACGCGGGAAGGGAAATTCAGGCCATGAAGGCTCAGGCGTATCGCTTGAGCTGCGAAGTTTGCTCTACGCCAGTTGGCGGCAAAAGAGGCGCGTGTTGGTGGATTTGCAGGTCATGTTCATCGGTTTGTAAGTGGCATGGTCACGAAGAAATTGAGCGTGGTTGTTTGGATCTGGCTCAGACGGTATGAAAAAATAGTTGATTGAATCTAATTCCGGCACGCTCATAAACTCATGATAGACGAGGTTCAAATAAACGAATATTCGTGTCTGAAAAGGTAGATAAAAGCATGTTTTAAAGTAAAAGTCATCGCATTTTAGCTATCAAGGAGTGTTTGAATGTATGGCCAAAAGAAGATATATCCTCAAAAAATTGGCGTGACATGTTCTTCTGCTTTCACGCACGAATAACTACTAAAACTTCATCCCGATTTTCCTATCTTTCAACTTAAGGTCATCTTTTTCCACACTAAACGTAAAGTCGGCTATATATTTAGAGCTATATCCCCATAACCACCTAGAGTTGGAGCCAGAACCGCCTTTAATTTAATTATTATGGCAGAAACATGATGAAGTTAGACTTCGACTGAGAAGCTCGAACTCAAAGGTGCGAATCTACACTTAATTGCATTGCGGGAATCAACGCCACTGCTATGCTGCCTAATACCATATTCCATTCCCTTCATTCAGCCAGCTAAATGACTACGAATAAGTCAAAGCTCATATCATATCGTGTCAAGTTAAGATGTACAGCAAAACCATCAATTCTATATTCAAGTCTTTCTCCTTCCCAAACTCTCCACCTAATCTCAATCACCAATCATCAAGTTCCTTTGTAGCTTCCACTCACTCCTCAGCCAACAACTCCCACAACCCCTCCTTCTCTACATAGGCATGATGAATAACGTTAACCAACCAAACATCGCCTCTGATGCCCTCGATGAGTTTTTTACTCGCCTCACATCTCTCATCCGCTTTAGTATTATAAACCCTTCCCCACTCCGCCCAAATACCAAATGCTTCTTCAGCCCAAGCTCGGAAGCTCACCTTCTCGATGATTGTCGGAGTGATAATTTCCTTGCCGGGGAACGCACCCCAGGTCACCGCATTCGTGCTCCCACCATCTCCATCCTCATCCATGAGATCTGAGGAGAGGAAATCGCCCGCTGCGTTCGAGGCATACCAACTTACTTCTCTCTTATATTTCTCACTACAGAGTTTGCGCTGGAGGGTTTGCCAGTCAGACGATGGAAGAAAGAGTTCTACAAAGGCTTTTTGAAAGACAAACCCGTTACGGGGACCCCAACCGAAGATGGAGTTAGAAGAACGTAGTCCATTGACCGCTGGTTGAGATGCTACTGTCCACCAGCCTTTGCGGTTTAAGCGGAGGAGTTGCGGGGCGATAGTGTGGGTTTCTTCGTTGAGGCCTTCTTCTGACCAAGGAAGGGCGGCAAGACTGCCGGAGATATGCTTTAGGAACAGCTCTGTGATGTCGCGGACAGATTGGGGGTAACCCCAAAATCGAATTGCGGATGTGACGGACATGTGGAGAGAGACACCGTAGCCGTCAATTTCTCCATAGGCTGGAGAGCGAGCATCACCCCAACGGCCGTTCGGATAGTCGTCCCACGTTGCTTCTCTACCTAGTGAGCCTTCTCCTTCAGAGATTGCGAGAGTGTTAGCGCGGGTGTTGATGGGTTCAGCGGGGATGGCGGCTTCAGAGGCAGTGGCCTCAACATCTGGGTGGGAAGGAGTAGGTCCGGTAACGATGATGCGATTGTGTGGACTTGAGCCGACCGAGGATTGTCTCCTACTTGGTCTCGAATGCGTTCCTGTTCCATTGACGGAGAGGGATTGCATGGCACTTGTTATTGGAAGTTCTAAAACGACCCTCTCTTCCATCTCTTCCGAGTCTGGTGCAGGGATGAGACCTGTTCTTTCGAGAATGAAAGAGACGGCCTTTTCGAGATTGAGAGTGTAGAAATGAAATCCTCGTGGTCCAGGTGAGGGTTGCGACTTGATATGCTCCACAATCTCGCTCACAATATCCACACCTGCCTTCTTTACCTTTTCATCGTCGCCTCGAACCTCATCCAACCTCCTCATGATATCTGCCGGTAGTTTTGCATGGCTCAGTTTCGTCGTCCTCTTGATCATTTGATAACTTTGAATTGGCATCATTCCCGGGATAATGGGTATCGTCTTGAAAACTCCACTCTCGTGCTCCCTTAATCTCTTCTCAAACTCATCATACGAATCAACATCAAAGAACAATTGCGTCATGATGAAATCCGCACCAGCCTGGACCTTCTCCACCAGGTATGGTAAGTCGTGTTCTAGAGACTGTCCGTTAGGATCACTCTCATCCGCATGTCCCTCCGGATACGCCGCTACTCCTATGCAGAAATAATCCCCATGTTGCCTCCTAATATACCTCACTAGATCAACAGCCCACTCAAATTCCACATCCGCAGCCTCTCCATGTGCGTGCCCATTCCCATTGACAAGACCATATTCTTCTTTCCGTGGTGGATCACCTCGCAGAGCCAGGATGTTCCTGACGCCCAGCGCTTTCGCATCCTCCAGAGCCCGGTCAACCAGGACGCGACTCATATTCGTGCAGGTGAGATGCAGACAAGTTGTTAATCCTAAATCTCTCTGACACAGCTCCGCGAGCTCGAGGCTTTTCTCGGCCGTGCTACCACCTGCACCCCAGGTGACAGTCACAAAGAGGGGACGCAGCGCGCGGGACATGCGATCGAGGCGGGCGCGAAGGTTCGAGGAGCCCATCGAGGTCTTCGGCGGGAAGAATTCGAGGGAGAAGAAGGGACTGCCCGGGGGAAGGGCGGCGATCTTGGTGGTTATCTTCTCCATGGTTAAGATTGAGGAGGAGAACGGATTTAGTGGGATTGGTGGAGTTGGAGAGAGGAAGGGAGATCAGAGAAAGAGATTGTCGACGTCGAAAAGCAGACAAGGCTGAAAAAGAGCGGGACCTTTGGTGGGGTTCGGCGTGGCAAACGCCCACTTACAAGGAAGGGCCTATCCAAGGCTAAACGAAGTTGAATGGCAGGCAAGGTTTGAGAAGACGAATCTGTGTGACTATGATGAAAGCATGGTTAACCCCACTCGGTCATAGACAAAGCAGATCGATGTTAAAAATTGATTGCTATTATTGATGCCCCAATCGAGACGCCTAGATCTCACATTTCTATCCTACTACCAAGCCTAACAAGACATGTTATACCCGAGATCAACTAGATCCGGATCCTGCACTCTCTCCTCAAGCTCTTCAGGGATCAGATCCTCAATCGTCTTCTTATCCTTGATAAGCCAGAATGCCTTGACACCACCCGCAAATCGCTTGCAGCTTTTCCCCACCTCCTCCTCATCCACAGCGGCAAAGCAGAGCCTGAAGTACTGCCAGCCTCTATCAGCCGCAATCTCAGGTGTCGGACTGAACATCGCTCCTGGTGCGGCCAAGACAAGATTTGGTTTCATGGTCAAAAAAATCCATAATGCAAGCCCTAATTTTGGCCCGCTAACTTCTTTGAAAAGTGGATGGCGGTCAAAATGTACCTGAATCCACACAAACATGCCTCCCCGCGGCCAGTCAAATGAATACATCTTAGTCTTGGATATAACTGCCCATTCAGAGTCTATTTCTCTCAGGGGGGTTTTCTGTTGGAGTAAAAAGCGGCCTTCCTCGAGATTTCTGCACATGTCGTTCATCCTCCTCTCATACATACCCCTCAGACCTGCCAGCCAGCGGACCCACCCATCAGTCTTCCATCCTGAAAAGGTTTGCTGTTCAGCTCGTGATTTCTTATTGAACTCTGAAATCACAGGTTGTGGTCCCATAATCAACTCTGAGATCATAGATTGTACAAATCCGGATGGCTGTTGGGTAGATGTTTCCGTAATGCGGAGGATTCGCTCAATGACCTTTGGCTGAGCTGTAATCCAACCAAGACGACACCCTGGGGCGACTGTCTTCGAGAAAGTATCTAGCCGAATAACTCTTCCATCATAGTCGAAGTTAAGATATGATGGTACCAAGCTATCTAAGAAAGGATAACCAGTTGATTTTTCAAAGTTGTGAACAGGCGCAGTTTCTGGTGCAGGGAGGTTTCGAGCTTCCGCTTCAAGACCAGCTGCTGATGGGTATTGGAGATACCAGTACGGATCATCTTCGATAATCAATACATCGTACTTGCTCAAGATGGCATAAAGGTCCTTTCTTCTCTGGATAGACAGCGTCCCACTTGTGGGGTTTTGTCCAATGCTATTTCTGATCAGCAATGTTCCAGCAAGGCTTGGGTACTTACGTAACAGTATAGAGCAAATGCGGTCTTTTCCCCTTTGCCTCGTCCCAGTTGGCGAGGACATCTTCCAGACCACCTGGACCATCAGGCTTCATGCCTTCATAATCAATTGCGACAGGAACAGCCTGTACCCCTCTAGGCTTGGCAGCTTGAATCGCATTCATATACGCAAACTCCTCACACAATATTCCTGGCCTCTCTCGTATCCAATCTCTATCCTCAGACCAGTTGTTCGTGAAAGTTTCGAGAGCTTTAGCGAATCCATCCGTAGCTCCACAAGTCAGAATAACATCCGGTCCGCCAAGATACGGCACATTTGGGTGAAGATTCTCGCGTGCGAATTGGCGGATGAAAGAATACAAAGGAGGGTATCCTTGTGCGGTTCCATATTGCAAAGCGGTTGTCAAATCAATCTTTTTTAGAGGATTCGCAACCGCTGAGGTATGCGGGACCGTAATATGGGCACTCGCAGTAGCATCTCTCTTGTTCTTGAGGTTTGTACTAGCAAAATTTTCATTGAAGATTTTGCTGGGGTCATTGGGGTCGTTCGGAGTCGGCGTCCAGCGTTCAGCTTGTGCGATTTGGGCTTCAAGGGTATCGAAGGGAAAGAGGGCTGCATTTGGGAGACCTAAGGGAGCACAGAATCAATATGAGGATTTCCAAAAGGAATCAATGCAGCGAAACATCCTAAGATACCTACCACCCGCTAAATTTCCAATGCCTGGAATCTGAAAGTATTTATAAAACTCCTTGATCCTACTTTGTTCTCTCGCCAACGTCACTCGAGAGAAATGGTGGGTCAAATCGAGGGGAGGTTTCGGTCCAGACTTGGCTTCCATTGCTCCCGCTTCGGAGACATTTTGGAACTCTGCTTCTGTCATGTTAACTAGTATTTAACAGGTAGAGATGATTAAGACTGAGAAATGATGCAAAGAATAATGTGGGAAGATGGGACTGGAACATTCAACAGCGCTGACGGCGGAGCCGGAAGTGGGAGGAGCTTCCCGATAAGGCAGAGAAGAAATCAACAGGGGCCTGAATTCGTCTTACAAAGCAACCCTGCCAATGGGAGAAGTCAGTGATGATTACTATTTGACATGTTGCCGAGTCAAATCGTGAGGAAGTTGAGTTTGGCAGTTTGATGCGTTAGGACTATTCTCGGAGAGAAGATGATTGGAAGGCGCCAGGAGAGACATGCAGCTGATCAAGCACGAAATCAAGCGTCATTGGCACGCATCAGACAGGAACCTACCTAAGCAGGTACAAGCGACTTCAAAACTTCATAATTTTTGAACATAATTAACTTCCGGGGTATCATCACCACCATTCTCACCAGAATCCTCTACTTCCATTATCTAAACCATTCTCAAGCATCTCCCCTAGTATATCCCAGCCTCGAGCCTCATTTCCTCCACCTGCTCTAGCGACGCCTCTCAACCCACTAGCTACAAAACGAACCAATCTATCAAAGTCCGCCTTCATAGTTCTCAGCTTGTCAACATACAAGAAATCCTCCCTACTGTCTTCGAGGTTTGAGGACAGAATGCTCAAATCAACGTCTACTTCCTGTTCGTCCTCGTCGTCGCTAGAGTCAAAATTCTTCTCTCTAATGGACTTGGTGAAGATGCTAGTTTTCTTCTTTCGTGGAGTAGGATGCAGTCCTAAGCTTGCCAATGACCTGTCCATCATATCTTGTTGATTCTCGGCAGTTTCCTTGTCTGCAGCCGCATTGGCAGCTTGGTTATCCTCAAGTTTGATTGCAAGATCGAGGATCTTCAATATCGTCTTATGAATAGGTTCTAGCTTGCTGCCGAGAAGTGCCTGATCAATTGTGCTCTTCACAAAGTTTGAGTGTACTTCAATCATCTTATCGACATCTTCAGCTGCCTTCAAGTCCACTTGCATCCTCTGGGAACTTGGCTCGAGGACTAGGGAAGTGAGGTAATAATAGAGAATCTGAGTAAACCAGAGGAGTCGCATTCGCAATGAATAATAAAGAGCTCTCTCATCCGAGCTGTTCGTATTCATGAGGCCATCTGTTACTAATCGTTGGCGAGAGAGAATGTGCGAACTTCGACGAATCTGAAGGAGGAAAGTAAATATACGTTTGTATGCGAAAATGGTAGACGGAGTGACAATGATTTGAATTGGCCATGAAAGTTGGTATCTCAACTCAATAACTGCTAGAGCTTTCACGGTTCCTCTGCATTTTGCAACATCCTGATGCTTTCGAGCCAGGGTCAGAACAGTGGTTCGAAGACGATCAGGTGCTATATCTGTGATTGTGCCGAAAGTGCTTTGTGCGAGCTCCGTCAAGGTAAATTGATCGTTCCAAGAAGGATTCAAGGTGTCAAGCTTGTCGAAGACTGTGTTTGTAAAGACTGCGCCAGTGATGCCATCAACAATAAAATAGATGTATGAAAGAGCTTTCAGCGAGGTATGTAAGCCGCACGAGTCGAATAACATTTTTCTTAGGATTGACGAGGCTTGGTGATGTTTACTCTGTACCCAAGCATCAAAGGCAGTATCAAACAGCTCTGGGAAGGGTGCGAGTTGAAGCTCGATTGAACTGCAAACTGTATCAAAATCCAAGAGTGGCTCATAATTTATCCTGGCGGACTGGAGATGTTGGAACTGGTTCAGGTATTTGAGAACTACGACACTCTTCCCAGTTGTGAAGATCTTGTTGGCAGTTGCTTGAAGAAATCTAGGTGCATGAAGTATGCCATCCCGAGTCTTTCGAATGTTGAACCGCGACTCCCATAATGACGGCAACTCAACTTCGCCGCTTGTTTCTGATACAAAGAAGACTTTATCTCCTTGAGCTAATTCGCCATCCTCCATCCAAACCCGAATAGGTCGTAAGTATGTCTGAAAACATTCGAAGAAGATCTTGCCTATGAAGGAATACATTTCGTCATCGCCAGCCATTTGTGCCGTGCACGTCCTGTCATAGAGTAATTCTAGATATCGAAATGCATGGCGATTACGATCCAGCTCGAGGTTCTTTGTGAGATGTGCTAAGCAATCCAAAAACCTAGCAAGTGAACAAATCTCTTGTTGAACGCCGAGAAGAGTAACAGGGACATCTTGTTTTGGTCCTACAAATCTTAAGTGAATGCCAGCGAGAAGCGTATCGAAATCATCGATACGCTTTGAGACCAGACCCTGAAAGACTTGTAGTAATGAGGTATCTTGCGCACGTTTACTCCAGATTCGTAAATATTTGATAGCGGACCCAGACTCTGCAAAAGATTCCATAAGCGTAGAGTAAGCTTCATGAGAAGAATGCTTCAAGGCGTAACCTTTCGATGGTTTTAGAATGCCATCATCTGAATCGAGTGCAAATAAACTTGTCGCATAGCCACCAAGCATAAATAGAACCTCCCTCACAGCTTGTAGTTCAGTAATGGTCTTCTTCACAGTCTTCAATTCCACTCCACCTACACTGGGTGTTTTATTCCAGAACTGGGCATTCCTCAGCTTCCCCAAATCCCCTCTATTCCCCACCTCAACCGCATAAGCGTCCGGTCGTCTCAGAAACGCCCCATCAACGCTCGATTGTGTCGTATCCTCTGACCCACTTATTTCTGACCTACTATCCTCAAACCCATCATCTTCACTACCACTTTCAGCAGAGAAATCCACATTCTGCCATACACTCTTCTCCCGGAGGAGCGGCTCCTCTTTCACCAGTTCCGTCCATTGTAACGGCGGTCCTACGTTTATTTCAGGCTCCCTCAGAGTGTCCAGATCTTCAATTTTTGAGTTCTTGATCGGTTGATCCGATAACTCTAACAGCAGATGCAATATCTCTGGCGTCCATTTCGTCTCGAATTTTCGAATCTTGTGAAGTCGCTCCCACAGCGCGTCTGCGATCGGGTCGTTATTGTAAACTCGGAATTTTTCTTCAAGGCCATTGAGACTGCTGGTGACATCGAATTGATTTGTACGGGGAAAGGAGTTGTGGCGGAAGAGGCGGAGGGCGGATTCCTTGTGGGTGTTGAAGGCTTTCGGATCAGACTAAAATATAAGGATTAGGATTGTAAGACTTGCGGTAGTTGATTACTTACTTTTGCTGTTATTGAGGCGATTAATGTGATCAGCTCGTCTGTTAATGCGCCGAGCTTTGCAATGTGAGCCATCGTGAGGACTTTGCTTCTCGTAGGATGTCGTTGAGGTCAGATTGTAATACTCTTACACGCGTTTGGGAGACGCGCCTCGCTTCATCGTCACATCCCCGCAGCGCGACACAAAGCAAGTATTTTGCTCCACAACTTCTTCTATACCGTTCTCAATTTGGCATTAGTACAGTTCTATGCCAATTTAATCTATTGATCGACTTGTTTGTGTCTTGGATTCCGTCCATTGTCCAATGAATTGCATCCTACTTATTGTCCAACCATTCCAATCATAAATTTCCCTTCTCATCAGCTCAGCACCTCTTCTGCTTTCATCACAATGACTTATTTTACAAAACGCCCCTTTTCTGGTTAAGTTACGTGTAAATATGCCACCCCTATAGAAAGTCTCCTCCTATTGACTTCTACAAAGAAACCTGGCCATGCAATAATCAAGAAAGGGGACCAGTTCTGCAGCTCAGTGCGAAATCGGCCGTAAATTCCCTACTATCTGATTGATTTTGCTAATAATTTCGTTTCGGCATAGTCACGTATTTCAACCCTGACAAAGTGGACAAGGAAATACCTGTTACGCCCTTCTTGTTAAGCGTATAAGGACTCTATTAGAGCCTATTTGAATATCCCCTTAGCACTTGAGAGTATATTAAGCTAGGGCAATGTCGAACCAAATACTCGACGTTATAGTAAAAACGACTTGAAATATACGAGCCCACCATATGCTGATTTGATATACTGAAATTCGGAGATGTCATTTCACATCGCTCTAATCACCATAAAAGTAGCCAGGACAGGACAGTCTTGAGCCCCTCCGATTTTTTGGAATTTTTTTTACAAGATACACTGTAATTCGAAATATCCTTGTAACTGTTTTAAAAGTCAATATTTGAGATATATGCTCAATAGATTTAAATGCCTTTAATATACGCAGCCACTAATGCATCCGTCTATGGGGACGGAGACAAGTATCGATTAGCGAGTCTACCAAAGCCGGCAAAATGGGCACCCAATGTCATTACCGGAAACAATGCATATCGACCTACCTTGCCCAGCCAGAATACGTTCTCAGGATGTTGCAGAACTTTGAAGAACGTCGAACGCAACTGGCCAGACAAGTTCAAGATGTGAAGGGGACGGTTGTGTCAGCCGCAAGACTTCCTTGATCGAAAATAGAGATGTCCCAGAAGCTCGTATCCAGCGCCATTGGTCCCATACCATTAAATAGACAGTCGGAGTTTGCGATTAACTCATCCATTGTTTGTGAAGACATGTCGGACAAAGAAAAGGAATTGTCCATCGGCGAAGGATTCTCAATCAGATTGTTATTCTGAGACCATTCACTTGAGTTTTTACTCTGACCCATTGCCTCGCGCTTTTTCCGGAGCACAGCTGACATAATCATTTCATACATAGGAGATGCACCCATTCGCGATTTTACTTCGTCTTGTGGATTCACAATGTCTTGCGCGCCTTCCTGGCCCAAAAAGCAAATCAGTATTGCCATACGATGGAACTCGTCCCCCTCCTGGGTTGAGCAGGCGTTTAACAAGTCGATTCCTTGCTGAATGGCAAGTTTACTCCGCATCGTCTCGAGCTCAGGTAGGCTTCCCGTCAAACTGAGCTTCAGGAGTGCCAAACAAGCATATATTACGCATTTCCAATGAACTCGAGGGTAATGTGTTTGAATTAGTAGGCTCCCGGTAGCGGTGCTTTCATCTACTTGTGCTGAAATAAAGGGTGTAGTAACGAATAGTTGTATGAGTTTTTTAGAACAATTGTAAGTAGATAATCGCAGCTCTGTAGCTTCAGATGTCCTCAACTTAGAAGCTTGGTTTAGTCCAAAGGAGTAGAGATTAAGTTCGGCGGCGAGTAGCGAAAACTCAGCCAGAATGCCTAACTTGGCCTCAGCTGTTCTCATTGAGTCAACTAAGATGTCCAAATCTGCTTTAAGCATTGTCAATAGTCCAAACTGAGTATTGTTTTGATTCGTAGGAGCATTCGAAGACATCTTCAGGTCAATTAGCCTGCTTATTTTCATGCTTTCCAACATTATCCGGATGGCAGATACGAAGTCATCTGGAAGTTCTGCTATATTCAACTCTTCAATGCTAAGAGCGTCCTGCGGGATGTAACATGGAAGTCCAAATTCAGCGCTTAAGCTACTTGTTATTAGCATCCTACCACCAAGCTTTGCTTAGTACTTGCATAGCGTTCACATAACAACAACAGAACCACGTTCTAGCTAGCTCTCGCTGATCTTTTTTGGTCGTTCTCAACGCGCCAGCTTCTCGATACTCGTGGTTCAGGCCTATTGAATGTAGACCACCTAATTTTGCCTTTTGCATAGCCATTCCGCTGTACATCCATCGTACATCCTCGCGGCTCCTCTTCACTGGAGGAGGAAACATACATTGAATCAGGAGCGCCTGACACGGTTGCACAGAATAGCTGTGGTGAAAAAAATCTCCTGAGATCAGATGTGGCACAAGATCACACAATGCTGTATAAAGATCAGGCCGAACACTTCGAGAAGCCGTGGCCATGATCACCCAGAAAAGAGTGGGACAGTCTCGGTGAATAGTAGATGGCTTGACTGTAGAGTCTAGAATCGGAAAGATTGGATGATAGCGTTGGAAGTATCTAGTAATCAGAGCTTAGATCCAGAAGCTGGATGTTGTGGATCGCGCTTACTCTCGGAACAAGGTGTTAATATCGGAGTGCTCAATTATAACATCTCCCAGCTGAACCCGTATTTGGTCGTCGCTGCTCTCAATGAAATTGCTCTCGAGAACATCCTGCTTGCTATTGACTGGCGCCGGAATATCTCGAGCTTTGAGCTCGCCTTCTGGTGGTGAAGCGGGTGCATCACTATTCGTGTTCTTGTTAAGTGACTCTTTGAGTTCTTGAACTTCTTGGACTAAGTGCTGTAAGCGGCTTTTCAGCAGTCAGTAACCTCTGAAACCTATTTAAGCTTAGATTTGAGCGTGAGCCACGTTTGACGAGGTGTCGAACAGCACCATGACTGCAAAATGTAACAGCATGATTTCCAGACTCACCGTCTTGTAGGAACCCTTCTAAACGATGACTGAATGCTACAAGTTAAATCGCGCTTTTGACAGCGAGTACATGGATCTGGAGCTAAATGATATGCGTCACAGCGAAGCTGTACGAGTTCTTAGCGGATTAGTACAGACACAATGGGGACGAATCCTACCTTGTCTTGCCGACAACTAGAGCAAGCAATCGGTCTCGGCATTCTCAACTTTTGCGAGATCTAATAAATTTGTTGGATATGTGGATCTGTGATTTTCCTCCAAAAGAGATGGGGACAATATCTGAGTGCTTTTTGAAAAAAATGTTGCCTCTGGCATGCACGGTTAATATTAGTGCTGACAGTAATACTGATTACCCAGTCAAATTAGTCCATGTAGACAGATCACCAATGCTTGGCAGCATTCTTTATGCACAGGCCAAAACCAATAAATAACACTGTTAGTAAGAGGCTAGTTTCAATATAACGACAAACGAAGTAGATTGTAGAAGAGAACACCTAAATAAGTCTGCTCTTTTTGTGTAAAGAACTTCATATAATAAGCATTCGAGGTCATTGTTGTACAAATTTGTAGAGTTACAATACTGCAAAGGGAGGGGATTCCGGTATGTTTTCGGCTAAATGTCAGGGCCATGCATGGAATTTGGCGGGTCAGTTAAATGTTGTTTTCATTTGCTTCTGAGCTACCTCATAGGCTTAGAATACGACGGACAACTTGCTGGGGCGGTTGGGGTGTTTTGAGAGCCTTCCCAGCAAATGTCAGAACTCAGCGATCCAAGTGCCAAAGCGCATTAGTAATTTCTTTAAACTCTAACTTAATTGCACTACTTGCTGCCTAATAGCTTTCAATTTGGTGGAGTTGTCGCACATCTCGTTGATCTGGCGCACCACCCCTCTGGGAACAAGGCTGGCTTGGATGATGTCCCCACTAGGCCTTATTCACGTTACACAGCACCATTATTTAAGTTTACAGTGGTCAAGAACAGTATAAATCAAGAACACTAATTCAATTTTTGATATTCAATAAGACGAGTAATCTAGTGCGAGATTTCACGCAGGGCAAAGCAAGATGAGGAGGGTTATTAATTCTATTTCGAGATATGACTTATCGAAGGATCGCAGGAATTGGATTATCAGTGGCGGATTAATCTACTTTCTCTGGTAAGCTTCTTGGCATAGGCCAAAGATACAAACCACATGTAAAGGACGTCATTCTCAATGTAGTATGGGTGTAACTACCGTGGCGAAATGCGAAATGCGAAATACGAAATGCGGTGCTCGTAGCCAATCACATAATGCGGAACTCCCTTCAAAGCCTCTCTTTTATGATAAACACTGACGTTTTGGCCTACCATTACCCTGGACCATTCCAGTAATCGAAGACGTAAGAGAATTTGCCATCATGAGTAAAGTAAGGCTTACTCGATAGGCTACCTAACCACAGCGTTCAGCGCATTTCGGCCCGGAGTCGTTTGGTGCGTCGGAGCGAGAGCCGCTCATCGTACAGAGTCATCATAGTTTAATATATAACAAGGCTGAATGCTTATCTGTTTTCTCTACAAACATCTCTCGCTTCTGTGCTCTTTCCTACATCTGTCGTTATGCGCCCATTTACCTTTTCCGCCGCAATGGCGCTGACAACGTTTGCCTCTGCCAGTCCCATAACTCCAACGATCACCAGCGTTGCGGACAATCTAGCTGGCTACATGAAGGGCTTCAAGAATCCCAGGATAGATTCTTCTGTAGGAGGCAAGGCAATCTGCATAACTGGCACGGTGGATGTCACAGCCTCCGCGACGAACCTTCTTCTCAACACTCAAGGATTTGCAAACCAGAGTGAGGTTACCGAATTTGTAGTTGAGAGCCTTCAAATCGGCTCAACTCTTGCCAAGAAGCTCAACGGTGGCCCGAAAAAAGTTAATGGAACTTATGGCATATACTCGCAGCTCTGCTTCCCGAATGGCGGCAAGATCAATGATACAACGGTTCAATTTCTCACTCATGGGTTAGGATGCGATCGAACTTACTGGAATAACGCTCCAAGTTACTCCTACATCGACTATGCTGCTGAGCAAGGACATACGACTTTCTTCTACGATCGTCTTGGAACCGGTCTCTCTGATCATCCAGACCCAATACAAATCGTACAGGGGGGTTTTCATGTTGCAGTAGCCCACGAGCTCGTCCAGCTTCTGCGCACAGGTTCCATCTCAAATCTCCCGTTCAAGAAAGTTGTGGGAGTTGGCCACTCTTTCGGCAGTTTTCAGACTCTTAGCACGACAGTACATTACCCAAAAGATTTCGACGCAGTGGTCCTAACAGGTTTCTCGAACTCAACAAGCGGCATGGTCGCCGGCTTCGCCGCACTTGATTTAGCAATGGCCTCGGAGGCCCAGCCCCTTCGATTTTCAGATCTCACCAGTGGATACCTCACCAGTAACAGCATCATAGGGGGCATGTTCGCTTTCTTCCGAACACCGAATTTTGACCCAGCACTGCTCTTTGCGTTGGAACAGAATAAGCAGACCCTCACTGTTGGCGAAATGGCGACTCTTGACACACTGTTCGGAGTCGCTACAAATTTCACGGGGCCGATCGATGTCGTCAATGGCGAGAACGACTTCCTAAACTGCGACGGCAACTGTAGGTTGCCGTACGATCAAGCTGCGAATGTTAAGACTGTGTTCTACCCAGCTGCGAGCAACAGCTCTCTCTCTTACATCGCGCCAGGGGCTGGCCATTTCCTGAACTATCACTATTCAGCGCATGGGGCGTATGTGCACATTCAGGATTTTATCAAGCAGCACGGATTTTGAAAATAGATTCTTGAATTGAAACAAGGCCTAGCCCAATTCGGATTGGCAACTAATATTTTGTTGACATGAACAGCTCTCATTATTCAGGCTGGGAATGTTAGATTGTAGTCAAGATCATTCTTGAGAAAAAGTTTCATCATAGTTTACACGTGTAATACTTAGTTTAATTAGCAATAATGGATAATCTATGATATACCTACTTTCCTTCCTTCGACACCTTTTTATTCACATGCTGGTGTTTTCAATTCTTGACTTCAAGCAAAGATAGTAATTCATTTTGCGAGCAATTAGGCCAATTACAGCAGGCATGCTAAGTAGATGAAATGGACTGGATTGACGTATAACTATGCACTCTAGGTGTACTGACAAGGCGTGAGGTAGTCACAATGATTCATTTCCTATCATTGAAACAAGGAGAGCGAAGTATCACCCGAGAGGGTTTTGTCCGTCGCCAAGAGTGAGCAATTTGAATGAAAGTATGCCGAAGATATCATAAAGATGATCCAAGTTTTGAGCTACTTTGAGTAGCCCAGACGAGATCAACGAATGACTTTGCAAGATATTTATTTTCTTTGTCTTCATTTCATGCCGCGAGATATCAATTGCTCAAGAAGTGGAATTCAACATCTCCATTCCGCATGCTCAGCCATGCACAGTCTTGTATAGAATCCACGTGGAGAAAACACGTTGCATATCACATATCACATAGCACACTTCACTGACAAAATCACAAGATCACATCATAAAACCACGCCGCGTGCGAAATATCAGTAAAGTTTGCATTCCTCATCGAAAGCGCAACAGCAAGCATATGAAAAGCCTCCCGTTTTACTTTCCGATCTATCCATCAGAAACCTCAGAAACTCCCCATCCATCTACAAACCATGAATTCTCCTTGGAAAAAGCAGAAAGAAGTAAAACGACCCTGATCACCATTCATCCCATCAAATACCATTTATCAGCCATCCTTGCATCCTTCCCTTCCTTGCTGGCTACACCAAATCAAGTCGAGTCAGGCGGGTTGCAAAGTCGAATGAATGAAAGAAGTGAAATGGTGAGAAGCAAAGGCGAAGTAACGAGTCGTGTGGAATTTTAGTGTAGAATCAACCAACCAACCACTCACTCCAAATGATTGCATAAAGTAACAAGCAAATAAACTCAAGACCGGCGAATCAACCAAGTCCAGCAATTGAATGCCAGCAAGCTAGGTGTTAGAAACGAATAGTGATGAGAGGCCGTCACATGTATTCCTCCTTTCAGCTCAAGAGCGAGAGAAAGTTGAAGAGAACTCGTGTGGTGGTATTGTGAAATGGTCGACTGAATGTAGATATGTATGTGCAAGTAAGTGTATCACCGGAACGCCGCCGGGAAGAGAACAAGACTGAAAAGCCTCGCGTCAAAATTCGAAAAGTTGAAGAAAAGCGGAAGCGAGAAGCGCCTGAAATGAGTACAGCGAACCATGGCTTTGAATTCTGCATGCCGATGAGTTGAAACCGTGCCGATCTATGCGGGGAAGCGGGCGATAGATGCATAATTTGAGAGGCAGGCAGGAAGCTCAAGTGAAGGAACTTAAGCCTCGTCTTCGTATTCTGCGGGATCGTTGAGTTGAGGTTCCGTGTTGTAGATAGGTTGCTCATTCTCTTGAGTGTACTCACCACCACCATTTTCGTACTGATCCTCCTCATCGTAGGCATCAAATTGTTCCCGACCGTGGCCGTTGCTGTTGGAAACAAAACCATTACCGCTATAACCGTTGCCGGAAGAATAGCTAGAATAGTGATTGTCATTCACATCCATCTCATCATCCTGGCCGTTTTCGTGCTTGACAGGAGAGCGGATCTCTTCCTCAACGTCAGACTCAGCGTACTTGATAGGAGCAGCTGTGGTTGCACGACGGGGAGTGGTCTTGGGTTTGGTGACACGACCGGACTGAACCTTATTGATGGGTCCCTTCTTCTTGGAAGGAGTATCAAAATCATCATCTTCATTGTCATCACCCGAATTAAAATCATCATCCTTGACTGCAGGCTTGTGCTTGGCCGGAGTGGCACGCTTGGCCGCGGCCTTCTTGGTTAAACCACCTGCACTCTTTGATCCCGAGCCGTTTTCTGCTAAAGATTTAGTCAAATTCCAGTTAGGGTCCTTACGTGCGCGCTCAAAATAAGTTGAAACTGCTTTACCTGTGACGCCTTCACCATAAGAATTGGCGATGGCTGTGAAGAAGTTAGCATATGGATCTTTTCAAGTAATAAGCGGCTGATGACGGACGGAAACAAAGGAAAGGAGTTTGACGATAGGAAATTGAGTCAAATGGAATTCGGGGATTTCGAGAGGAAGTTCAGAAAGATGGGGGATGCAAGCGGACAGGAATCATAAGTGCCAGCTCGCATAGCGGCTGCTAGCTTTTTGATAGGTCGAAAACGATGTTCCAAGGCAAACCTAGTGGTGCCGTCGTTCAAGTAATAGACAATGTCTAGAAGAGAGTTAATATAGGACAGTTTTTCAACGCATCTCTCTCCATGTGCTGTGTTTGTGCTGGATGAAAAGGAACGAGTAGTGGTCATCATCAGCATTCAAGGCCTCGTGTTCCCCGCCCTTGGCGAGAACTACACTTGAAAACAATAACTGACCATGTAACAACAGATTTCTCCTCAGAAAGTATCCTCAGTGAAATCGCTGCACAATTGCGCTATCTGTCCCATTGTAGAAAGTGGAAGTCATCGCTGACCCTTGCCGCCTCCAATGACAAGATTTTTTGGATCACCACCGGCTGCAATGCAGTCTCTTTGGCGTTTAGCGACTGCTTTAATGGCTCGAAATTGGAAACCAATCCCGCCTCCAGTGCTGTCGCTTCCGAAGAATTTACTGATTTCTGAGTCTCAATTAATATACGCCGCCATTATCTTGTGCAACAGAAAGAAAACGTGCTTGAAAAATGAAATGGAAGTTCTGACTCCGACTGCTCTTGGTAGTCTTGACACTTTCAACATTAACGTCCTTTGGATCCAGCCCAGCAGCCTTCATCTCCAGCTGTCGCTTGGCAATGGGCTTGAAGCGATCTGTGAATTGGAAACGGATTCCATTGGGAGTCGTATCACTGCCCATGATATCAGAGATCTCTGTGTGGACATTAATACAAGATATCATGCCGGGAAAATGTGCTGTAATAAAGGAAAGTCGCACCACTCCCACCCTTTCCGCTTAAACTTGGGAGAGTGATGTCCTTGCAATCAGCTCCGCTGGTACGAGCACTGTTGATGGCCTTGACATCTTCCTTGATCTTGGTTGCAAACTGGAACTTGATGCCGCCAGGCGTCGCATCAGTCCCAAAGCAAGCAGCAATCTCTAAGGGGCTATCAATACATGTTCCAGAATGGCCCGAGGGATGTGTGCAGTAAGAGACAACCTAAAGAAAACGTGCTAATGACAAAACTCAAGCGGCTAACCCTTCGAGCCCCGTCCCTCCGTGGGAAAGGTCACCGTCTCCATTGGGTCCTCGCCCCTGGAAACGGCGTTCTTAAGCAGAACAGCTTGGGGCTTTATGTCCCTAAAGAAGTGCTTCTCTAAGGCACCAGGCTTGAGACCGCCTCCAAAGTGCTCACACATGACTAATATCAATATTAATAAGACTCCCAGGACTATTGGGGAACATAAAGAAATCGTGCTATGCGCTAACCCTTGCCGCCTTTGGATTTGACCTCACCAACAACCGGAACAGTCTCTGCCGGATCTTCCCCACGAGCAAGTGCCTCGAGGATCAGATTGGCATTTGGCTTAATATTTCGGCTGAAATGCATTGAGAGGGCATGGCCTTTGAGACCTGATCCGTAGCATCTTGCAATGTCTGTAGGGTTATCAACACTGACTATGCGTGGTGAAGGCTTCGACAAAAGAATATGTGATGGTGCGCAATAACGACGAAAGCAGCTAAAAATGTCTGACGATTAGCACCAGCCTTAGAAAGCATTGACAGCATAGTATTCTCTGGATCATCTCCAGAATCTAATGCGTTGCGGATCAACTTGACATTCGGTCTGATGTTTCGTTGGAAGACGTTGATGATAGCCTTCGGCGTGACTGATTTGCCATAGCACCGAGCAATCTCTGAGACAATATCAACAAAATGACCTAGAAACTGTGCAAGAAGACAGAAAGAAAACGTGTATATGTAGGAATAGTAGAAAGTGCAGCTGACCCGTGCCGGGCTTTCCATCTCGCACATTCTGAACCATGACTATGCGGGTTGGATTTTCGCCGTTCTTCACGCCTCCTTCTGGCTTTTGGCATTAGGAGTGATGTTACGAACGAAGTATGAAGCCAACCCCAACTTCGTAGTCTCGTCGCCGAAATGCTTCTGGATCTCTAGAGGCACGATCAAAACCATGACTGTGCAAGAAAGACATTGAGAATATTGAAAGGTGCGAGGTGCAAGAAGGATGTAGATAGTTGGAGCTGACCCTTGGCAGGCTTGCCAGCGTAGACAGGCTGTTGGCAAAGGTCAAAGTGACCATGTCCAACTTTTGAATTGTACAACGTAGGAAGATCTACTCTGGTTATCTGGTAAGAGATAACAGAGGATATGAATGGATCAGAATAATCGAGAAAGTTCATGCAAATAACAAAAAGTGGGTAAGTGCATAATGTTCATTAAAAGAATAAAAAGTAACCTTTCTTGCCCAAGGAATTCTCGCCATTGGGATCGCCGATTGGCAGAGTCATTGGATCGGCGCCTTTGGCAACTGCTTGGTTGATCAATTTTGCATCTGTCTTAATGCGTCGAAAGCGATTTTCGACAGCTGACATAGTGCAATCCCCACCAAATCTGCGAGCAATTTCTGATAAAATATCAACAAAGGAACTTGAAAAGATAACTGTGGATTTGAGTATGATTATAAAGTGCGATTGTGTACTGAAAAGAGGATGCCGAAGACTTCCGACAAAGAATACCTTTGACCCCGCTTGGTAGCTCGGCCTTGAATGGATCTTGACCGGCATCAACAGCCGCTCTGAGGACCGCCGCATTCTTGTTGATTAGGTTCATGCGGCCTCAGACAGACTTGTTCTTGGCTCCGTCTCCGTAATATCTGCCAACTTCTGAAAAGGTATTATCAGGGCCAAACTGAGGCAATGAAATCGGCTCTGAAAGCATAGAAGGAAACAAAAGAGGGGAGTAAGGTGAGAGGCGAAGAATCAAGAGATTAATTGCGTACCGTCATATTTCAACTTAAGCTCGGGATGAGCAGCGACGATTGCGGATAGAAGGCGAACTGAAGATTCGTAAGACTTCCAATTGGGCATCCTTGCGTGTTGCGGAACTGTAATAGCCACTGTTAGTCGAGCTGTACAAGGACTCTGTTCAGTTACATGTAGTTTGAGATTGGAAATCTCAATGATATGAGCCATAAAAGATAGAGAAGATATGACTCAACAGGCAGAGAGCCTAACGTGTAAAAGTGAAGATGAAGGGAGAGTGTTGCACTTTAAATACTTGAAGTTACAACGATAATCAAATGGCAGATGGTTCTTCGATGACAGTATGTAATACAAGATTGTGTAGAAGTTGGGAGTGTCAATATGTATGTGATGTAGTGAAAGATGGAAGTCGATAAACGAAATACGCAGCTCGTTAATAACAAGTGCCATCGGTTGCAATGAGAAGAATATTGGATCGTCGATGAAGGTATCAAAGAAGAGGAAGAAGGAAGTGATGAATAGCTTACCTTGTTGACTTAGACTGGTCTTTCGGAAGTTGTCGCGAAACTCGGTGAGCTTAGCTTGGGGGCTTGATATATTCCGGTTAGTAAAAATCAAAGAAATGAAAGACATTAAGGAAGAGAAAATGCAATCAAGTATTGACTTACTGGATACTGTTTCAAGTGTTGTGTAGTGTTGCGAAGTTGTTGTTGTTGTTGACGTTGTCGATTGTGTTGTGGGAAGAAGAGAAATCGAGGCCGAGGGTTCAGGCGCCGACCCTAAATACTTTCCGAGTTGAAAGAGATCGCGCTAGCGGAGCTCGAGGAATTCAAGGGAAGGACACAAGAGTGAATGTGATCCGACGAAAATAGAAATAATCGTGGCGATGTTAAGTCGGGTTCATATGTGTGCACAAGCCACGCTTTCTGCGGGGCTCCGCAGTCAATAAACACGTTGAAACGAGGCAATTCTTGATAGAATTACTTTTTCCAAGTTTTCACAATCGCATCTGATCGCTAAACAACAACCCCAAAAATTTCTAAGCTCCTTCCTATCATTGTTGCGTTTTTGTCCGATCAATCGGAGAAGTGTAGTCATTGAAGACATTCACAACTTTTCACGAAGCGAGCACTGTCTCTTAAGCGAGATCCTCAGACGCAGCCCGCCCCAACCTCGACATATGCGAGTCCCCGTCTCAGCAGCTTCTCGTGATTCGCGATGAAAGACTCAGGCTCCTTTGTTTGGCACCCAGGACGCAAGCACGGAGTCGTCCGAACCCTTCTCGACATATAATATTGATCACCCATCTTATAACAGCCTCACAGAATCTCAAATCGCTTTATACATTGCGACCTGATTTTGTGATGGGCGTGCGCAAAGTCCAAATTACTGTTACACAACAAAAACTCAACTCAAATCGCCTTTTGAACTTCCGCTAAAGACAAAACTTGCTCATCTCGGATCGACTATTGTAGTGGGGTTCTAGGATGCATGGTATTTTTCGGCTATTTCGCTAGTGAAAGCACGTGTTGAGGACTCTCTATAAAGGAGGTCCTACTATGCATCTACACAGAAAAAGGAGAGACAAGAAGAAGAGAAGACTCATGGGATACGGAATACAGACAGCAGCAGAAGATTCATGGAGATAGATAAGAGAGAATAGATTGGGGAGCATTGATCATACGGATTTTATTGACTGATATTCTTTTCTTACTGATTCATTGATTCATCTACTTATTCATTGCTTGCTGTTTGCGTCGCTTTCTGGTCTTCCGAACACACGGTTTTTGCTTCAGATTCTTGCTTCAGCTGTTCTTCCGAAATATACATATCGAGAGTCAGCTGGAAGCCAACGAGATTCTTATTTTATTGGCTGCTCCTCCTACCCTCGTACACTATCAAGTTGAAGATTGCAGATTACTGCTTCGAGTTGACTGAGTTGATCTATGACGAATAGGGATGGAAGTGGAGCAAACAACATCAAAATTTTGAACAGGGCCAATAAGGTGTTGATCACAAACATAGGATTTAGGTATTCCAAATCCACCGGACGCACCTCTGACACTCCCGCTTCAGGTTGGCTGAATTCAGCAATGATGGGTGGATGTTAAAAAAATCGCAAACAAGGTAAAGCAAGCAGTCTCAAAGATTTGAGTGCAGCTGACAAGGCGTTGATAGCAAAGTGCAACAGCAATATCCACAGTGGGAAGGGCACAAATCCCAGTTCTTCGTCAAACAGAATGATGTGTTCAAAATCGTATGCCTCTTCGAACCCCAACGAAGGTTCGAGGTCCAGTTCATTTAGGAACAGCAGAGGATACAGTGTCTAGGTGATCTAAACTCACTAAAGTAATCTCACACACTCGTCGTGGCCACACTCTTCGATACTTAAGTTGTTTGCCAATTTATTCGATTATCTATCCTACCCACGAGTCCTTCTCTCCAACAGGCGTTCTCATTCGAGAGTGGGTTTGTGGATGCGCGTTTATCCCCGACGCCATCTCATGATCCTTAACGAGAGTTTCCGACTTCCCATCTCCGTATATCCAATACTGGCTCCCCAAGAACATGTCGCAACACATTTGAAATATACCACACGCTTTGAAAGTCCAAGGAATCTCACTAGTCGCCGTAAAGAACCAGAACATCTTCATCAGATCGCCTGCAAGCCAACTAGCTATCACCGACAAACGAAATCCCTTGCAAGACTTCGAGCGGAGATTTGATAGAATTTGTGGGAGAGGGAGTGTGGCTTCAATAGATAGTCCGATGATGCCGAGGCTAGCTGAGTAGGGGGAATAGAGGCTAGGGATTGGAGAAAGTAGCAGCTCGAATGCTGTTAGGGAGATGAGCAAGTAGAGCAGGAATTGCCAGTATCTAGTCGCATATCAATCAGCCCGCGCTATAGGTTTCACAGGCCCGTCAACTTACGGCTTGGGAGACCGCCACTGCCAGAAGTTATATGGTCTCGATCCGAGCTCGCCTTCCCTTGCCGCTGCAAAGGGTATATGTGCTTCTCCTCCTTTCGAGTAGGGCGAGGGTCGGTGATCTAATGCAACCTTCAGAAGCACCAATTGGATTGCAATCATGATAAATGATTGTATGAGCAGTGAATTGTCGAATTTCGCTCCTGGGTAGTAAAACACTCTGCCCAATAGGTGAGAATCAGCCAGATCTTCTTTGACACGAATTCTAACCTCAGCAGTGAAGCAACCAGCATAATCAGCGGTATATCCAACGAAAATCCAGCACTGGATTTGGTTCGGTGAATCGAGTACGTCTGGTCTGCGTATGAAGTGATTGGTGATATAATGATGAAAATAGGAGCGATGACGCCCGTTATGAAAGCTGTGAGCCCCATGGTGGAAAGTGCGATGGAGGGCAGTAACGACTTGGAGAATGGGTATTGCAAATCGAATTCGCATCCATCTAGGAGAATATGTACAAAAACAAGGGAGTTGTGCTAAGCAAGACGCGTTCTACACAGGAGGAGAGTTTGCTTGATAATTTCGTGACGCGGATCTTCTGGAAAGACTCCTTTTGTCCCAGGAACCCGATATTCAGCCGCTGAGGTAATCCTTACCTCCCACACTATTACCGGTGTTTATCCGGCCCCTCTATCATATATTTTCCTACCCCACCAAAAAAACATATCCCACTGCAGAAGGGAAAGACGCTCTCAAAGTTTCAGACAGTCTTTGACCTTTAAAGCCGATCAAACAGCAATCAGTCATGAACTATCTGATATCACCTGGGGACTCATGCTTTACGCCGTCAGAAGCAAAGAAGCTCATAGAGCGAATAAACAAGCTAGGTGCCAAAGTCAATGACATTCGTGGTTATTGGATTCATTATTGTCACTTAAAGCAGCTGAACAATGATGCTGAAGCCACTGTCCGACAGCTTCTTCCACTTCCTGATGCCTCTTTCCACGAACGCAAGCCTGGAAGTTTCATATATTTCATCACACCCAGGAATATTTCACCATGGAGTTCAAAGGCAACGAGTATTGCCAATGTTTGCGGCGTCAAGACTCAGAGAATCGAAAGAGGCCGCGTCATTATTCTTGAATGTGTTGAAAGTTCACCCACCTCTTTTGAAGATCTATTGTACGATCGGATGACGGAGAATATCAGTAGCTCAGAGCCCGATCTCGAAACCATGTTTGTTGAAGGGGCGCCCTTTCCCCTTGAAGTCATCGATCTAGCCAACGAGTCGCCTATTGATGTCCTTAAAGCATACAATAGTAACCGAGGATTAGCACTCGACCAACTTGAGATGGAATATCTTGTTCAAGCTTACAAACAGCTGGGAAGATCTCCATACGATATTGAGTTATTCATGTTCGCACAAGTCAATTCTGAGCACTGTCGGCATAAGCAGTTTAATGCTAACTGGACAATTGATGGCATTGGGATGGGCAAGAGCCTCTTTGATATGATTCGGAATACTCATCAGCAGAACCCAAATTTCACCGTTTCGGCCTATAGTGACAACGCAGCTGTGCTTGAGGGAGAGGTAGCAAGTTTCTGGGCCCCTGATTACTCGACTGGAAGCTGGAAGCAAACCAAGGAGAAAGTTCATTTTCTTGCAAAGGTTGAAACTCACAACCATCCGACTGCAATATCTCCATTCCCAGGAGCAGCAACAGGATCGGGAGGTGAAATTAGGGATGAGGGTGCTGTGGGACGAGGTTCAACCCCTAAAGCTGGTCTTTGCGGGTTCTGGGTCTCTGATCTACTGATTCCTGATCACAAAGAGCCTTGGGAGATTGATATTGGCAAGCCGGCGCATTATGCAAGCAGTTTAGATATCATGTTGGAAGCTCCAATTGGATCTGCAAGATTCAATAACGAGTTTGGACGACCTTGCCTATCAGGGTGCTTTCGCACGTTACTTGCGAATACAGATGTTGGATCCGATGGCCATGATATCCGCGGTTACCACAAGCCAATCATGATTGCAGGTGGTGTTGGTACAGTCCGACCGCAACACGCCCTCAAGGATGGACGAGATGTACAAGATGGGGCGCATGTTATTGTTTTAGGAGGACCAGCAATGCTCATTGGACTAGGCGGTGGTGCTGCTTCAAGTAACGCATCAGGAGAGGGTTCAGTCGAGTTAGATTTTGATAGTGTTCAGAGAGGTAACCCGGAAATGGAACGTCGAGCACAGATGGTTATTAATGCTTGTGTCGCTCTTGGAGATGCCAACCCAATTGCGTTCATCCATGACGTTGGAGCTGGAGGTCTCTCGAATGCTCTTCCGGAGCTTGTAAAAGATGCTGGATATGGCGGACAGTTTGAATTGAGGCAAGTCGAAAATGCCGACAAATCCATGAGCCCTCTCCAAATATGGTGCTGCGAAGCACAGGAAAGATATGTTATGATTGTGAACAGAGATGGTCTTAATAGATTTGTTAGCATTGCCAGTAAGTTAACACCCCGCTTTCATGACTTGCTTTAACTTTGCATAGATCGAGAGCGCTGTGGTTTCTCAGACGTTGGAACGGTACTGGCCAAGGACTCAGATGGTGTTGCAAGACTCATTGTGACGGATCGAAATTCAACAGAGTATCCACGACCTATTGACGTTCCCATGTCAACTCTATTTCCCAAGGATCGCAAACTTGATCGTATTGTCAAATCTCGAAAACCTAAGCTTCATTCCTTTGATCCATCAAAAGCACTAGCAGAAGCATATCCTCAAATCCCTGAACATGACTTGCTCCGCAAAGCCATTGAGAGAGTGTTCAGGCTTCCAGCTGTTGGCTCTAAATCATTCCTAATTACCATCGGAGACCGAACTGTCGGTGGAATGACAGTCCGCGATCAAATGGTTGGACCTTGGCAAACACCCGTCTCAGATGTGGCAGTTACAATTACTTCGCTGAATATCGGCGACAAGATCAAAACTGGCGAGGCGTTTGCCATGGGAGAGAAACCTACACTGGCTCTCATTTCACCAGCAGCCTCGTCAAAGATGGCAGTAGCGGAGAGTTTACTCAATCTTGCAGCAGCACATATCCTAGGGGATTTGCCACGAGTGAGATTATCTGCGAATTGGATGGCAGCAGTTAATCATCCAGGAGAAGGTGCAGCATTGTATGAAGCCGTTCATGCAATTGGTATGGAGCTATGTCCCCAACTTGGTGTAAGCATTCCTGTTGGCAAAGACTCCACGTCAATGAAGGCATCCTGGAAAGATCAAAAATCTGGAGAAGCCAAAAGCGTCACAGCTCCTATGACAGTTGTCATCTCTGCATTTGCGCCTGTTGCCAATGTCCGCAGCACTTGGACACCTGCCCTTAGAAGACTAGAGGACGTTGGAGAGACATTACTAATGTATGTTGATCTTGCTCAAGGTCACCAAACACTTGGTGGTTCGGCACTTGCTCAAGCATTTGGCCAACTAGGAGATCAATGTCCAGATGTTCGAGATTCTGATCTCATTGTCGATTATTTCGATGCTATTACTCAACTCCACGAATCAGGCGTGGTCCTCGCCTATCACGACATTTCAGACGGTGGAATGCTTACAACTATCGCTGAAATGATGTTCGCTGGCCGCTGCGGAGTAGAGGTCATGATTGACAGTTTCACAAAGTCGGCATCACTTAGTGACGTCCTCTCATCCCTTTTCAATGAAGAGCTTGGTGCCATCTTTCAAGTCCGCAAGTTCGATGAAATCAATTTCATACGCTGTTTCGCAACCTGCGGCCCACCACCCAGACTCATCAGAAAGATTGGCCGTGTCTCTGTAGCTTCAAAGCAAAGGCTGTCCATCCATTATGGTCAAAAACCCATCCTGCAAATGCATCGCTCAGAATTGCAACAACTTTGGTCCACTACCTCTTACAACATGCAACGAATCCGTGACAACATCTCCTGCACCGATCAAGAATTCGAAAATATCCTCGATGACACTGACCCAGGTCTACATTATCGTCTCACCTTCGACCCTAAAGATACCATCCTCCCCCTCGCCTCATCCATTGCCTCCGTCTTCGTCAAACCCCCTCGTGTCGCCATCCTCCGAGAGCAAGGAGTAAACGGCCATGCGGAGATGGCATTCGCCTTTAAAGCCGCGGGCTTTGATCCCATCGACGTGCACATGACTGATATAATCTCCGGCCGCACACTATCCGACTTCGTTGGCATCGCCTGTTGTGGTGGATTCTCCTATGGCGATGTTCTCGGTGCTGGTCAAGGCTGGGCAAAATCCATCCTCATGCACACAGAAAATGCTCGTCCTGAATTCGAGAAATTCTTCACTCGACCAGACACCTTCGCACTAGGCGTCTGTAACGGCTGTCAAATGCTAACCCGCATTGCCGAGCTCATCCCAGGAACGCAGCACTGGCCCCTCTTCCTTGAAAACCAGAGCCAACAATTCGAAGCCCGTGTATCTATGGTGAAAATCCAAGATAACACTCGCAACCCCTCTGTCTTCTTGCACGGGATGCACGGGTCCTCCCTTCCCATTGCTGTATCCCACGGCGAAGGTCGAGCCTCATTTAAAACTCATCAGGATCTAGAAGAACTAGAAAGTGATGGGTTGATTCCAATTAAGTATACCGATAACAGAGGCAGTGTAACTAATCGCTATCCGTTTAACGCGAATGGGAGTCCAGAGGGAATTGCAGCCGTCAGGAGTAAAGATGGGAGAGTCCTGGCTATGATGCCCCATCCCGAGAGGACGATTATGGTGGATGTGGGAAGTTATATTCCTAAAGAGAAAGCAGAGCAGTGGGGTGAGTTTGGACCCTGGGTTAGGATGTTTAGGAGTGCAAGGAGGTGGGTTGGGTGAGGTGACCGGTCGATCAATTAGTTTATAGAAGTAGAGGAGATTTGTTTATGAAATAATTGCTTAGCATCCATGGGTTGAGTTTCGAAAGCATTGAAAGTAAGCTTATTGCTAGGCATGTTCCACCTCCGTAGCATACAAAATAGAAGAGTTGCTTCCGGAGTTTTCAAATATTTTTTCTCATTTCCCATCTGTTTGCCCTCCGTTGAAAACGCCTATCAATTACAATGACAGCCATGCATAAACTCGTAACTCCAGCAGTCATTCCTCCTTCAATATTTTGACGACACTGCGTGGTATCTTCCTTCTCGTTCCATGAACTACGTTTCTTCTGCTTACTCTTGCACTGTTCTCACCCGTTTCAACGCTCCAACTCATCTACTCTCACATCATCAATATCTTTCCCTACGATCGCCTCAGCTACCTTCCAGATCTGAATGAGGTTATCCTCTGCTGCGCTGCAGACGACCCATGGCTCGTTTGGATTCCAACTGAAGTCAGAGAGGTGGTTGGTATGGCCGCCATGCATGAAGAGTCTGATGTCGTTAGTATTAACAAGATTGGTGGGGATAAGATAGTAAAAGACTTACAGCTCAGGTGGTCCATCCTCTTGGTCATCAGGTAGTTGCTCCTCACCAATCCTGCTCAGATCCCAGAAGATAATCCTCCTATCATACGAACCACTTCCAAGGATAGCCGTCTCAGTAGGATGCCAAGATAGCGAAGTAACGGAGTCGAGATGGCCTTCCAAGCTATGCATCTTGTTTGATAGGTTCCTCAAATCCCAGATTCCAATCGTTTTGTCTTGACTTGCGGTGGCAAGAATGAATTCGGAGGCTTGGTTAAAGGCTAATGCGTTGACAGCATCAGTGTGTGCTTGGTCATTCTGGACAGCGGAGCGGTCTTTATCGGGTTGGCGAACATCGAGGATCTGGAGCGTTAGATCATCGGAGACAGATCCGATCAGGGAACGGTGGATTGGGTGGTATTGAACGTCGTTCACAACTGCGGAGTGGTGTGTGTAAACGTCGCTGGTTCTGATAGTGGTGTGACTTGCTTTAATAGTTTTAAGATCCCTATGATTTGTTAATTTGATTCTTACTGCAGGGAGTATTCATACCATAACCGAACAGTACAATCGTTGCTGCCAGTTGCCAATCTTCCTTGCTCTAGTGGACTCCAGCTCAGTGCAAATCCTTCATCTTTGTGTCCTACCAATGATGCCTGGGGGTTGACTACTCCTTTGGGAATGCTGCTGTGTTTCGTTCGATCAAAGATAAGAATCTTTCCATCATTACACATAGTAGCTATGATATTGGGATTCTGTGGTTGATAACGCGCCTTGTTAACTTCTCCTGGGTGATCAATTTTTTGCTCAATATTCATCTTGATTGCTGCTTGCTCCCCATTTGAATTGCCATAACCGCCGATTTCTCCTCTTGCCTCATCATAATCGTGAGGATTTGGGGTGATGTTCTTGGGGATCTCGACGTTTGCGATCTGGAGGTAGTTTTGTGCGCCATTAGAAGTATGTGTTCCAATGAGAAGTCGGTGAGTTGTGAAGTTCTTTCCAGGTTGCCTAATAGAATGAGAAACACGGCGCAAAAAGCAGTTAATGGGAGAAACGCACTCTTTCTTGTCGGGGAACCACTGAGTAGTTAAAGTAGGCCATTCAAGGGCAGTGCTAGCAGACGTTAGGTATATTCATGAGTCGAATGCTCTGGGTAATAACCTAAGAATCATATCATAGAGGAAAGGGCTGTTCTTCTTCCATGTTTTGTATTCTTCATCATCTTTAGCTACTCATCATATGAGAGGAGCAGGATTGTGAGGCAGTACCTTCGTTGATAATCTTCTGCTCCATTTCTTCTTCCTCCGTAGGCACCTCTCGATTCGCTTTTAAGACGCTTATGTCAGTGATCGCTTTCTGCGAAATGACTGGGAAACATTTCGCACACCTCGAAAAGCGAGGCCGAACTTACCATCCATATCAACATCTCCGATGTCTGCCATGTTTGCAGCCTGATATCCTGGGTACAGAGAGTGAAGAGGAATATTCAACGAATGCGCACGGCGTGAGGGTGCAGGAAGCTATTCAGCATTCAGAGAAATCTTGTCTTAAATCCATCTGCTTGGAGACGCGCCGCAGATGTCGGTTCGCGACGAAATTGAGCTAGCTCCTGTAAGTTAGAGACTACTGTAGATCAGCACTTACGAGTATGCCGAACTTCTGCCGCTGCCCGCCACCGAAAGCTCAGCCTCGAGTCGCCGCTTGACTCTTCGACCCCACGACAGAACAAATCAGAACGGTTACCTACAACGCCGGAAAGGACAGGAAGAAGAGGCAGTTGAGAAGCGACCATTCCTTTATCATACGAACAACCAGGCGATCCAAAAGCTGCTGCGGCCTTTTTGCGCCAAAACAATAGCTCTTGTGGTAATAGCAAGCAGCTTCCATCCACAATCACCTTTGCACACAAATTTACACTTATAAACACCGCCTGCGCCCACTGCGCAAATATCCATCATGGGTGTCCCTAAGTTCTTTCGATGGATGAGCGAGAGATATCCAGCGATCTCACAGCTGATCGCGGAGAATCGAATTCCTGAATTCGATAACTTATATCTCGATATGAATGGTATCATTCATAACTGTACACACAAGGACTCTGACGACGCAACCTTCCGAATGACAGAGGAGCAGATGTTTATTGCAATTTTCAATTACATTGAACACCTTTATGGAAAAATCAAACCTAAGCAATTGTTTTTTATGGCAATTGATGGGGTTGCGCCTCGAGCAAAGATGAATCAACAGAGAGCTCGCAGATTTCGAACTGCTTTAGATGTTGAAGTCGCTAGAGAAAAGGCTATTAAGGAGGGAAAGGAGATGCCAAAAGAGGAGGCTTTTGATAGCAATGCGATCACACCAGGCACCGAGTTCATGCACAAGTTAACTCTTCAATTGAAGTATTTTATCAGCAAAAAGGTTTCCGAGGACAAGGACTGGCAGGGAGTTGAGATTGTTCTTTCAGGGCACGAGGTACCAGGAGAAGGTGAACACAAAATCATGGAGTATATTCGATTAGCAAAGGCTCAACCAGAATACGACCCTAATGTACGACATTGTCTTTACGGACTTGATGCCGACTTGATCATGTTAGGATTATTGAGCCATGACCCTCATTTCTGTCTTTTACGAGAGGAGGTTACGTTTGGTCGTCAGAGCAAGGCCAAGTCGAAAGAACTGGAGCATCAAAATTTCTATCTGATGCATCTTTGCATCGTTCGAGAATACTTGGAGCTGGAGTTTCAAGAACTAAAGGAGCCTGGAGCTCTGGCATTTGGATATGATCTAGAACGAGTCATTGATGATTTCATTCTTATGGCATTCTTCGTTGGAAACGATTTCTTGCCTAATCTTCCGAATCTGCATATCAACGAAGGAGCGTTAGCGCTGATGTTCAAGGTGTACAAGACCATTTTACCAAAATCTGGAGGTTATATCAACGAATCAGGCGTTATCAAGATGGATAGGTTGGCCATATTATTGGATGAGTTGTCACATGTCGAGTATCGTTTCTTCGAGTCCGAAAATTCAGATCAGAATTGGTTCAAATCTAAACAGATGGCTAAAGAGGATGTCATGGTCAAAGGAAAGACAAAAGGAAAGGTGACGATGACTACGCCTCAACGAGAAGTCTGGACACAAGTCAAGACATATGTTACCAAACGTCCTAACCAGCCATTGGATCTTCCTGCTACATTACCTGCCGCGGACAGGAAATTTGTGCAAGAACTTGCTGAGAGTCTCCATTTGGAGTGGAAGACTGTAGAGGATGAGGAAGGCAACCGCCATATGCAATTAACCTTCCCAGTCAAACCAGAAGCCGATGATGAAGACCAGGATGAAGATGAAGAATCTCAACTAGCCATCCTGCGTGTTGTCAAGCAGTACGACAATGCTAAGACGATTGATCTTTCAAGAGCAGAGGCTCAGGCTGAGATGGACCGACAATATGAAATCAAATTCCAAGAGTGGAAAGATAAATATTACGAAGGGAAGTTTGAGTGGGACCGCAAAAATGAAACGGAACTCACAAAGCTGTGTGAAAACTATGTGCAGGGTCTGCAATGGGTTCTCTATTACTATTATAGGGGCGTTGTCTCGTGGCCGTGGTACTATCAATATCATTATTCTCCCATGATATCTGGTACGTTGAAATTTAATCTTCAGTTCTAAAGTTGCTAATTAAATGCTATAGATGTCGTCAAAGGATTGAAGGCCGATGTCAATTTCAAACTTGGACAGCCGTTCCATCCATACGAACAACTAATGGGCGTCCTTCCTGATAGGAGTAAGAAGATCGTACCGGTAGTCTACCATGATCTCATGACAAACCCCAATTCTCCAATCATCGACTTCTACCCACGAGATTTTGACCTTGATATGAATGGCAAGAAGATGGAATGGGAAGCTGTAGTCAAGATTCCTTTCATTGACGAAAAGCGCTTATTGGCAGCCATGGCACCCAAGAATGAGCTACTGAGTGAAGTGGAGAAGATGAGAAACGAATTCGGTGCATCTTTGAAATTCGTCTATGACCCCAACGTTGACGAGATATATCCTTCTTCTTTGGTCGGCATATTTCCGGATCTGGCTCATTGTCATTGCGTTCAGAACATCTTCGATCTCCCAACTATTGAAGGACTCGAATACCACGTTGGGCTTATGGAAGGTGTCAAGCTTGGACATGCTGCACTTGCAGGTTTCCCAAGTTTAGCAACGCTTCCATATAACGCAACCTTAGGCTTCCATGGTGTCAATGTCTTTCAACAAGACAGTCGAAATGAGAGCATGGTCATCACAATTCAAGATACTGAACTTCGCACAAACGTCAAGACAGCTAGCATGAAGCTTGGGCAGCGGGTCTTTGTTGGATATCCATTCTTACAGGAGGCAAAGGTAGTCAGAATTTCAGATGAGCTTTTTGACTACTTGCCTCCAGGTGACGACTCTCCACATGCTATCCAGCAACCTCACGGCCCTCGAGAAATCGATGACTTCCGCAAAAAGGCATTGAGAATTGAAGATAACTACAGCAAGCGTCTTGGTATTATCATTGGTCCTGTCGAGTCAATCACTCATGTTGAGATGTTGAAGGGCCTGAAGAAAACTGATGATGGCGCAACTATCAAAGAATACGCAATTATTCCCGGACAAGAAATCGATTATGCCTCTCAAGTAATTGTTGACGAAGTTCTAAGCGAAGATCCTCGCTTCCTGGAGAAAGCTGCCGTTCCGGTTGAAGATGAATTTCCACCCGGAACAAGAGCTTTCTTTTTAGGAGAATTTAATTATGGTAGACCACTCCAGGTCACTGGCCATAAAGATGATCGTACCGAGATTTGGTTGTCGGTTGCCAAAGGAAAAGAGGCAGAGTTCGGCCATGCAGTTATTGCCAACAACCAACACAGAACTCGCTATACTCCTGCATTTGCTGTTGCAAAATCGTTACATCTTAACGGTCTTGTTCTCAGTAAGATTACCTCATCGTTTTCCGTCGCAGCTCTGGGACTTCCTCGTCTGAATTTGGGATTGAATCTCAAGTTTGAAGCTAAAAAGCTGAAGGTTTTGGGGTATTCCCAAAAATCTGAGAGAGGCTGGGAGTTTAGCGATAAAGCTATTCAGCTTATTGCAACTTATATGACCAAATTCCCTGAGTTTTTTGTGGGTATTCAAAAGAACCCCCAAGGCAATGAATATCAAGATACCGATTTCTATCCTGCCGACGTAGCTGGAGCTAAGATTAAAGAGATGGTTGCCTGGCTGAAATCAATTGAAGCCAAGAATTTCGAGAAGGTACCCTTGGACGCTGAGCAGCTTGACTCAGATGCTGTCATGGCTGTTGAGCGAGCAGCCGATGATGCGTCAGCTAACAGCCCAGGTGCTGAATTCAAGAAGCTCAAGGGTGTCCCTCGTAATGCTCTTATAAAGCCTTCGGATGCTGAACAACGTCTCGGAAACCAAAAATTTACTCTTGGTGATCGTGTCGTTTATGTTCAGGACTCGGGACGAGTTCCTATCGCTACCCGTGGTACTGTTGTGGGCATTTCTCGAACCCCACAGACGGTTCTATTGGATGTCATATTCGATGTCACATTCATGTCCGGCACCAGTCTCGGAGAAAGATGTAGTCCATTCCGTGGTTCTACCGTCCCCATTGCGTCCGTCCTTAATCTGTCAAACAAGCAAGTCATCGCCGGTTCCAAGGCAGCCGACCTCAAACGTCCTACGCCAAGTACCACTCCCCTTTCTCTAAATGGTGGTTATGGGTCTCCACGTGGAGTAGGAGTTAGAGATCAGTACCGAGATGCCGGCCCTCCTCCACCCATGAGAGGCTCTTTCCGAGGTGCAGTTGCCGGGTTTCCTAGAGGCGATGGTACAAGTAGAGGACGTGGACGTGGAGGATCCCGCGGTGATTTGAATGCATCTCCAGCCATTCACACCACTTTCGCGCTTCGTAATGGTCCTCAGCAATCGAACGGAAACGGCTTTCGAGGAGATATGAATGGTAATGGGGGATTCCGCGGTGGACGTGGAGGCTCTACTCAATTTCCCTCTATTCCTTACAATGCTGTCCCACCTCCAGCAAGCCTCGACGCAACCCGTGGTCGTGGGGGTCCTCGAGGTAGGGGTCGTGGTCGTGGTGCGTATAGAGGACGTGGTGGTCCCCACCAGGCACAGGCACAAGTCCAAGAGACATAATCTTTTCCTCAAATTTTTCATCTGAAGAAAGATATGTGTATATCTTGGATAAATTGATTTCATGAGGTGACTTGGCATGAATAATAAGGGAGTTGATCATCGGTCTTGAATATGAAATGAAATGAACGGCTAAACGATATTATGCTTCTCTTCTACATATGTATGATAGAGGTTGCTGTTTTATTAGCTTGACTTGGCTTGGCCTAGCTCGGCTGCTTTACATATTCATGGTTCATGAACCAGAATATTGGGATAGGAAGGATTGGATGGACAGAAAACAGATGATGGAAAAAGGGCTGGATTAATTATTTTATAGATCAATCACGATAAGTAAATAGTGGCAATGCACTATTAAGCCCGCAACAACAATTATCCATACTTGCTTTCTGTGATTCGAAGATTCAATAATCCCTATTCTTTCTTTTGCTTGAGTTTCGAATAAAGAGGTGCAGAGAAGTAGTGACGATATCAGATTTTAAACATGAGCAGTAGTTTATTAAACATGATCTGAGGTTTATATTCCAATCACGTACTCTCCCATCAATGATGTCTGTCGAGGTCTATAGAGATAATATCTAGTCATCGAGGCAGTTCACCAAGAATAAGATTTCCACCTCTCAGACTGCGCTTGGGATATCATCATCAACTATCGGAAAGAAAGGTCGTGGGTTATTCTAGCATCCGGGATACACTTGCTGCATCTTTTCACGAGAAGCACTTTCTAGGTCTAATGCCAATATTGAATTTGAAACGAGCTCTAGATGTAGATGCTAGAATTCGATACCCGCAAGGACTTTATCGGCTTTGATTTTATGGAATAGACTTGTTGAATTATTTATTTTGAGAGTTGATCCGAGGATCGGTATTCTTTCAAGGTTGGATCTTACACGTCAAGTTGGAAGATTAAGTGACAGGAGTGCCTAGAGTTTGCTACCTGTGATTATGGTGGAGGCCTTTTTAGGGGTGGAATAGATGAAGAAGAATCTAATTTCCATTTCATTGATTTATGGTAGTGGCATAGGAATTTAGAAATTAGCAATGGAATTCAAGATGAGGTTTTGTAATATTACAGCTGCTCTTCTTGGGTTAACAACTTATCCTTGTACTATACTCCTTCTATGATCTAAGCAGCTATCACCTTTCAAAAGTGATCCCCCCTCCCAATAAAAATATTTGAAGTTCAGGCAAACGTAATTAAGCGAGAAAGAGAGGCTGTTGTTTTCTCAAGACGAGGCTCTGTTCTTGTTTATAACATCGCTGCGACAACCTGCACCTCTAGCAGCCACTGAAAGAATCAATCATCACAACAACTTTCGTTCTTGCTTCGATCACCATTTGTTAAGACCTCATCAGTTGCTGAAGATGGCATATTTGGGCCGTTAGACAACGTGGGTCTTCGCGGAAGTTTGAATGCTTTCACTTCCACTCCAGTCAGTATCAACTGGGTGGATCTTCAACAAAAGATGATGCACGCTTCCATGAACGGGAACAACAATAATGGAGCAGTGACATCCCACATGAACACAATCCAGCCTGATAATACTATGCAGTCTACCTGGAGTGCTCAAGTCATCAAAGCTATTGTCGCAGGCCACAAGAACATCACCGCTGCAGGGCTCGAAGAGATTACCAAAGAAGTTGCAGAAGCAGAGAACATACGAATGCAGATGACCAACGAAACTCTTGCTGCTTTTGGTATCCAACCTACCCCAGAAGCTGTGGCTGCGTCTGTGAATGAACTCAAAGAGGTAGCAGGAAGAGCCAAGACAGCCATCAGAGAATATATCATAGTCCCAAGGAATGAGATCGACTTGTTTGCTGAGCTTTCATCATACCCGGAGTTGGCAACCGAGATTGCGGCGTATATGAAACCTACGGATTTGATCTCACTCTATGCTATCTCGAAGGACTTCCATGTCATGATCAATGCTCATATGGCGCATACTATGAAATTGTGTGCGAAAACACAGGCTATCGAGTCTTACTTTGCGTTCCACCCTGAGCTCTATGGGGGCATTTGTATCCCTGACCCAGCGGCTGATCCAAATGTTGGTACGGCTCGCCTTGTCCCTGGATTGAAGTGGTTACAACAAATCCTCTATCGAGAGAAGATCGTGAAGGATATCTTGGCACTGATGGCTAGACAGGGTCACAGAATGCCTAAAGACATGCCTTTCACACTGAAGAAGATGTGGGTGTTGATGGATATTGGAACGAATAAGGGTCGAAAGCATTTCATTTCCACTGGCTTCTTCAAGGCAAAGGACTTCTTTAATATGCAGATGTTCTTCATCAAACTCGACATGCGATTCAACGACCCGATCGATGGCCCTGGGTTCGAAGGATTGAAGGAAATGATGCTGGGCCAGAAGAGTTTGACAATTTTGCACAAGTTGTTGAAGAGAAAGATATCTGGTATGGAGATAATCAAGATGGCTATCCGATATGATCTTA
Source organism: Arachnopeziza araneosa (assembly GCA_003988855.1). NCBI lineage: Eukaryota > Fungi > Ascomycota > Leotiomycetes > Helotiales > Arachnopezizaceae > Arachnopeziza > Arachnopeziza araneosa. Next base: position 36,731 of record QYAI01000056.1, on the reverse strand, counting down.
TGGCTGGCCCTGCGTTTCCAGGTGTTGGCCTTTGGGACATTCCGCCAACCGAGTTTGCTATTGGTCATCTAGAGGGCTGGGGACGAGGTACCGCGCATCTTTTGCGGCCTGACGAGTTGGTGATCAAGGAGTCTGTCAGAAGACAACTCCGTTTGAGGGACCATCTCATGCAAATGATGATCTGGGGTTATGTTGATCCATTCACCGTGAAGAATACTCCACCAACCGCAGACGAGATGTATATGTCGGATGATGGCGAGAGCAAGAGCGACTTGGATAGAATGATTGACGCGGCAATGATGCCCTTCTAAGCAGTAATGATTTCTTCTCAGCATTTGATGTTTCTCCCCTCCTGAGTATGTTAGCTGGAAGTAGAAAAGGCGAAACTCTGACTTGATACAGGATTCCACAAAGGAGTTCAGGACTTTCCAGACAGCAGATCTTGTGGTTTAAGCAACGTCAGCTTTCTCCTTGTATGAAAAGGTGAAGTGGGAAGGCTTTTGCCTCGTCTCGCCAAACGGAAACTTGGGTTCATGTGTTTCTGAGCAGTAAGGGTTCCTAGACCTTTCAAGTAGACCAACATAGAATGTATGCATCTGACAAACCTACCAAGTACCAGTGGTTATATTTGGGATAATACAATGAGTTTCCACAATTATAGATCCTACAAAGTTCATCAGTATTAGAGATATTGTGGCAATGATCCACAGTTAACAGCCATCACAAAGTCCAGCCAATTTTATGACGAAATGATTTTTGATGGATTTCTGATTATGTTTTGACTTGATTGGCCATGCTTTGCTACCCTTACGCGGCTGTAGTTCTCAGCACGCTACGCGCGACGCCCACATTTGACCTCTTTGCTCGCAACTTCCTCCACAGCACAACCTCCATCGTGTACAGAACCATCACGGAGAGAGTTACAGGGCTGGATCTTTCAATTTGTTACTGCGCCTCCCTTGAAATTCGCGATAGGATTTTGTCGAAATGGCTCGGAATCGATGGCGATGGGCCCCGCAATCCTCGAACACCTGCTGAATCGCTCACGGTATTGAGGTCATTCAGCCATCAACACCATCGAACATCCCATAACCGCTCAAATCTTTTTATGCAGGCATATCTGGCCTTTAGAGGGTCAAGAAGAGATGATACTTCGATGACAGCAGATGGGCGCCGTGTTTCTTAATCAAGATTTCGATGCAATCGTTGTCCGTCTACGGCTTCAACAGCCTCGCCATTTCGAGCCGAGAGGCAAATAATACTAACCTTTCTTCTTGATGCGCTGGAGAGAATTATCTTGCTGTACAGCAGGTAATCCGTGGCTATGATGGAAGTGGGTGGACACAGCTGTGAGGCAGTCTACTGCCTCCACACTCTTACAACTCCTATTGTGTGTAGAGGCTGGTACAGGCCTTTGAGCCGTTTGTCTTTCCTTTGCGCTCAGAATGGTGTGGCAAAAGGTATGACTGTGCCATACATGTTGAAATGCTTGATGTCGCTGCGACACTTCGCCTGTCGATGCTCCCGCTCTCCTGGTACTTCACAAGACCAGATATCACTCTCGAGGCTAAGGAGGTCAATAAGCTCTCGAATCTATGGTGGACATGTTGCTTGGCTATCAAATATCGTGTCGAGCACTACCAAGCACTAGCAGAAGGCCTCCCTTAATATCGCCACTCCCGCTGCATCATTTCCGTTTGGAAGATGATTCGTATTGGGTCTATGCGACCACACGTCCAGAAATATACACGCAAGATGCTTATCCTGTATGCTACTTCACGTCTGCCTTCTCAGATATATTTCGAACATTATGTTGGGATTTGCAGGGATTACAACAAGACAATTACGATGTTGCATTCAAAGTCGACTGACATCAGAATCCACCACTACTGGTTGTTGCCACGATGACGGATATACACACTTGATCAGTATGGAATGGGTTGTATGGCTTTGGGTGAGATGCTTCCAGACATGAAGCATTGCGATATACCCTGTCCGCTTGGCCTTCCCTCACCGTGCCCATCTTTTTCGCATTGACGAAAGAGCGAAAGGTGTTCTTCAGTGGTACTGCTGAATTTCTGCGCTCTGCGCATCGTAGATAACATGATTGCTGCGTGACTTCAATATGTAATATTCCTCGATCGGGCTCCTGGCCCGAGGAGAGTCGGTATCAGCCAGGAGCAGCCGCCCGGAAAAAGAGCCACGGCGTTCGGATTTTGCAACAAGCGCTCAAAATTCAAAGTGGCCGCCTTCTCTCTCGAAAATCAAGTGTAAGTACAAGAAGGTCACACGATTCAACACGGTGGATATTTCTTTTGGTGTTTTTTCTCCTTTGGTTTTATCCGCAATATTTGATTTTCCAGCCAGATAGGTAGAGCAGGAGTCGCTTAGCCCTTTGGGTGGGCAAGCGCGGACCCAATTCTTTTCAAGCATCCAAAGATGGATCGAACTCCTCCACCACATTCTCACGGGCGGCATGTCGCAATGAAAGACAGCTGGAGCCACGGTGACGACCGCAGAGAACGAGGTAGAGTCGATCGAGGAGTTACACGTCCCAGAAGATCGCGATCGCCCACATCACGTCGACTGGACAGTGACAGGGAAGCCAAATCCAGAGATCGCAGTCCGGTCAAATCACGAACACTCGAAGAGCGCGGCGACAGACCTCGCGACCGCAGCCACGAGCGACGACGGAGGCCATCTCGATCACCCATACGAGATTCGAGGGAGGAGGTACGAGAGAGGAACAGAGGGCGAGAGTTACTAGACACGCGAGGCTCCGACAAGCCAAAGAGGAGCAGTAACCATCATTCTCCATCTTCATCTAAACGTCGAAAGAGTCGAAGCCCTTCACCACCGCGGAGTCATCACAGAAAGTCCAAGCGAGGCACATCTCGAAGCCCTTCACGATTGGAAGGAGGCTCCGGGGCATCACGGCCGGAGAAGAAGAGGCGGACATTATCTCCTCTCCCATCCCGTCGACGATCTCCTGATCGCAGAGATTTTGACAGCCGGCTTGACACAAAATCCAAACGGCACCGAGATTCTGGTATATCTGAGAGGCGTGGACGTTCTCCAAGCCCAGAACATAGCAGACACGAGTCATCTCGCCAAATATCAACTCATCGGCACGAGAGCTCTGGAAAAAGAACCCGATCCCCGCAGAGAGGCCCAGAAAAGCATCGTGATAGGTCTCCTTTTGAAAGATCTAAAGATAAGGAGCCAAGAAGAGAATCAACACCTGTTGCAGCACGCAGATCACCTGAAGTTGATCGGTACGAACCATCAAATCGCTCTCGCCAACAATCACCAAGAGCACCAAGAGGGCCAAACTCATCTCGAGGGGGACAGTCGCCTAAAAGGGGAGGCAGAGGTGGAAGACCACCTCCACCACCACCCCGGGACGAATATAGACCTGGCAAAACTAAATCGGATAGGAAACTCTCGTTTGCTGCTTCTGGAGCGAACAGCATCGAAGTTAAAAGCTTGAGGCCTCCGGCCACGGCATCTGGTGCGAACAGTATCGAGGTCAAGTCCGATAAGATGGCCGGTAGAGGCTATTATGGGGGACAGCAAGGTTACAACCCTAATCATCAGATGCAAGCTGCATTTCCTCTTAAACCCCAATACAACCAACCTCCGCCACAAGTTGATCCCCGTCAATACTCACAATCACCCCAACATCATATGACCCCTGGCTCTTATAATGGCTCTCATCACGGCTCTCCGCAAGCACATTCTCCCTATTCCGCTGGCAGAGGGAATTGGGGTGGCCATACACCGCAGCCGCAATATTCCCCTCAACCGTAAGTCACTACCTTTACACTTTGAAAACTTTTGACTGACATCTCAGACAATACACTCAAAATTATCAACAGCAGCAACCTTATCAGGCTCCCCATAATCAACAGGCCTACTATAGTAATCAGTCACCTCCATATCAAACTCCTAGCGGGCCTATGAATCAGGGATACAATCAACAGAGTTTTCGAGGAGCACAGCGAGGTTATAGGGGCAACCATTTTAACCAGAGAGGCGGCCGCGGTGATCATCGAGGTGGACGTGGAGGACACTTTCAAAATCTTCAGTGGAATAATAACAATACTGGCAGTCCTGTTGGAGTCGGGCGAGGACAACCACCTCATTCTGGCAATGTCACACCACAGCAGGCATCCCCTCCACATCAGTATCAATCGCAACAGTCTTCACAACAAAATAGTCCACAGGCGAATACCCCGTCTGTAGAAGCTGAAAATGAAGAAGATGCTGAGGACTTGTTTCGACCGTCCAAAGAACTTCGGATTGAAGATAAGGAAGAGTCAAAGAAGAAAGATGAAGAGCAAATGCCACCACCAAGCAGGCCAACTCCAACAGGACCTCAAAATCAACAGAATCCTAACAAATTTAGCTTTGCTTTCAAGGGACCGTCAAAAGTTGCACCAACAGCCCCGAAACCTGAAATATCACAGAAGCTCAATGCGGCACCTGCCCGTAATCTACAAACTTCAGATCGTCCTCGAGGTCCAAATTCACGTAATATTCCTACGGAGCCAGCTTCCACTCGACAACAGACTTTCCGAGAACCACCTCCACCAACGACTCGAAAGGTCAAGAAAGTCATGAGACGACTGAAAGATCGTCCTCAGTTGTCTGAAGAGTTCAAGAAGTCGGACTCTGTGTACTTCCGAAAACCTGGCAACGAGTCAGTGGTTGGCTCAGGAACATATGGAAAAGTTTTCAAAGCTGTTCATGTCTATACAAAGAACTTGGTCGCTTTGAAGAAGATCCGAATGGAGGGGGAGCGAGACGGATTTCCTGTTACGGCGGTTCGAGAAATCAAATTACTCCAATCGCTAAAGCACCAGAATATCGTCAATCTGCAAGAAGTCATGGTTGAGAAGAACGATTGTTTTATGGTCTTCGAGTATCTCTCCCATGATCTTACCGGTTTACTGAACCACCCCACTTTCAAGCTTGAAGCTGCCCATAAAAAGCATCTTGCAAAGCAACTCTTTGAAGGTCTCGACTACCTTCATCGCCGCGGCGTTCTTCACCGAGATATCAAAGCTGCTAATATTCTCGTGTCTAATAATGGCTTGCTCAAACTCGCTGATTTTGGTCTCGCAAGATTCTATGCCAAGAGGAGACAATTAGATTACACGAATCGAGTCATCACGATCTGGTATCGTTCTCCAGAGCTATTGCTTGGCGAAACTCAGTACGGCCCTGCAGTTGATATTTGGTCTGCTGCCTGCGTTCTTGTTGAAATCTTTACACGTCATGCTATTTTCCCAGGTGATGGAGGCGAAATTTCGCAGCTCGAGAAAATTTACGCTATCCTCGGCACGCCAAATAAAACTGAATGGCCGGCCTTGGTAGATATGGCTTGGTTCGAGCTCTTGCGACCTACTGTGCGGAAACCGAATGTTTTTGCAGAGAAGTACAAGGATCGTCTTACACCAGCAGCTTTTGAATTACTGGAAGCCATGTTCCTTTACGATCCTAATAAGCGGCCAAGTGCTAGTGATGTCTTGGAGCATCCGTACTTTATGACGGAAGAGCCTAAAGCAAGACAAGCTGTTGAGTAAGTCTATATTTCCTCCTTCCCGTATTCCTTCTCTCTCCTTTGCTGACACAAAAAAATAGATTATCTAAACTTGACGGCGACTGGCACGAATTCGAATCTAAAGCTCTCCGCAAAGAAAACGAGCGCAAGGACAAGGAAGCAAGACGATTAAAGCAAACCGAGAAGGAAAAAGAAAAGGAGAAAGAAAAAAAGCGACCAAGCGATGGTGAAGCAGTAGATGGTGAGAAGAGAGACGCGAAGCGGGTGGCTATGGGCCCTCCGTCTTCTGCATCCGTAGCTGCAACCGGCAAATGAAAATGGGAGAGACAGGATTTTTGTACAAACATTTTGAAGGGATGGAAGTGAATGATTGAACGTGATCTTAGATTCTGATCTGTGGTCGAGAAGAGGCTGTCCTCATGGATAGGAAAATTAATCAGGTCTTTTTGATCCAACAAAAGGAGAGTGAGAGTGGAATCCCAACTCTTTCCAAAAAGAGATAAGATCATACCCCGCGAGAGGGTAGATGAGATGTATGATATAAAAAACAAGCGCTGCTCTGCTTCAAGCAGTGGAAGAATAAATAAAATCTCAGATCAGATCAGACTACATCGCGTTGTGGTGTGTAATATAGAGAAATGAAATAATGGATGGAAGGGGATTCAATCATTGAATTCTATTCTGAACGATTCTTATCTCGTGAAAAGAGTACTTTCTGTCTAATTCCTTATGACTCATTTTATTCAGAATCCAAGACCATGTTGCACTTTGCAAGAAGAAAGTTGTGGTCTGATTATATTGATGGCATGCCATTTCTACATTCCTGTCTTCTGTCTTCAATCATTAATTGCCCATGCGGTGCAGTGTACCCAACCCATTCCCCGTCCTATCGTTCATCATTTGTATCTCTGCCCATACTCATAATACACTTCTTCACTCATGACGTGCGTTCCCAAATTAAACGCCAGAACGCCTAGGCCAGCTTTCCGACCCTAATATCATCTCACATTCAACCAAATACAGCTAAAACCAGCCGAAACCTAGGCCATTTCAAGCTCCGCTTCTATAGACCTGGCTTCCTTGACCTCGGATTGTAACGGTATCCCTTCTCTGCAGCACGGTAATTGCCCTTGCCAAAGCTTGCTCACTATACCCCTTGCCCTCACAGAGCTCTCTCTTCAGGGTACTCAGACTAGTAGACCAACCTATGGGCAACCTTCTCTTCAGTTCGTCTTCCAACTTATTGACTTCTTCGTTCAACTCCTTGCTTCCCTGTCCGTTGCCCATTTTGACGGCATCCATAGTCGAAGCGAGGAAGAGGCGGATCGCTTCATCGACGTGGGACTCATTTGCAATAGGTGACAAGGATATTTTTGCGAGTGATTCAGTGATACGAATAATGGCCTCGAGTTGACGGATGGTGATGGGGATAGAGGAGCGGGCGTTGGTTTCGAGTTCTGCAGCGTGGACTTGACGACGGATGGAAACAAAGTGGGAGGAGAGCTTTTCCGCGGCTTCAGGGGAGAGTCGGGGAGCACAGCGTCTTTGAATTAGTTAGTCATTAGTTTAGGGAAAGTGAAAGCAGGAGATAACATACGATTTACAATAAGATACGTATCTCTTCATTTTGTCAACGGAAATCTCAGCCTCAGCTTGCTCTTCGACCCCACGACCACCCATATGGATGCCCATCACATGCTTCGCGATCCTTTCATCGCGTCCTCGATCATGGTCATCTTTTACAATGAAAATCATATCAAATCTCGACAAGATGGTAGTTTGGAAATCAATATTTTCCCCCGGTGTTTTCAGGTCGTCATAACGTCCGAAAATAGGATTTGCGGCAGCTAGGACAGAAGTACGAGCATTAAGAATTGTGGTGATACCTGCCTTAGCAATGGAAATGGTTTGTTGTTCCATAGCTTCGTGGATTGCTACTCGATCTTCATCTCGCATCTTGTCGAACTCGTCGATGCAGACTACGCCGCCATCGGCTAGGACCATGGCTCCTCCTTCAAGATAAAATTCTCGAGTAGTATGGTCACGCTGAACAGAAGCTGTGAGACCAGCTGCTGAAGAACCTTTTCCAGACGTATAAATCGCGATTGGGGCTACTTTTTCGACAAACTTGAGCAGTTGAGATTTCGCAGTACCAGGATCTCCGAGTAAAAGAACATTGATATCACCACGAAGCTTCATGCCATCAGGTAGAATTTTCTTGGAGCCGCCGAATAAAAGACAAGCGATAGCTTTCTTAATATCTTCATTTCCGTAGATTGAAGGGGCTATGCAATTTGCAAAGACCTTGTAAAGATCTGGACGGCGGGACATCTCAAGAAATTCTTGTTCTTCTTCTTCGGTGAATATGGCGTTTCCTTTGGCTGTGTGATCAACGTCGCTGTGAATACCAACAGCGCGAAGATAAGGCGTACGGATAGCAACTGCAGATGTCGTGTTTGAGCCTTTTGACTGCTTGTTCTGGTAAATAGAGAAGATGCCTGTGATCATACATCTTGACCCTGGCACAACACGATTTGTGAGATATCGATCAGTTGAGATTAAGACATGCCTAGGCAGCTCTCCGACTGGGACTTGGTCAGGAGCTTCTTGTAACTTGATAATCTGCTGATCAACGAATTGCGAGCTTTCGTGGACGACAACATATGGATCCATAGGGCAAGGATCTTCTCCAGGCATTTTTACTCGGTCGCACATGCGAGGAAGAGAAACACCGGAGAACCCTCCTGCCACCGGCAAAATCTTCATTTGACGACAATTCCGGCATTGGATATGGAGAGCAGTAGCTTTAGATGCTAGGACTGAGGCACCAATAACAATACCTGGAACTCGGACGAGATGGGAGATTGTAAGAGCATCGAGGGCTCGAATTGACATGAGTCCTTGGGCGGAGTGAAGGAGGAGTTGATGCTCGGGAATGACCACATCTTTTTGAGAAGGGTAAACGATTCGTCTTGTGCACATCTTGAGGGCCGATTCAAACTGTATTTTTGTAAGTCAAACTTATTCCACTTCCAGTGTAGACTTACCAGTGGGATCATCTCTGTAGGTTCGGACACTAGTCTATGCGCCAATTCTTCATTGAAGGAAATCATATGTCCAACGTCGACATCGAGGTAGTACTGTTTTAGGAGAACATTCTCGCGGAGTTGATCCCTGGAAATCAAATTAGTACGGACTCATAGACTACATGGAAGCGCGCACCTATAGATAAAGGCATTGTCCAGGCGGAATTGCAGAACAAATTGCTCCAGCTGCCTCTGGATTTGATTTCTAGTATCGTCGGTATCGTACTCTGGAGGCAGAACGCTCAGCGAATACACAGATTGTCTGTCCATCTTGAAGGTTTGAGAGTTTATGAACTTCTAGACATAAGAGACAAAGGTTGTAGTTGGTGTAGAGATCCCAGGTGCAAGGAGAAAATAAATCAACGCGGTCGCGTACTTGGGAGTTCCACGCGACTTCCTCGCGTTAAGTGGTTTTTGGCCCTTGTTGAATCTCTAAATTCAGCCGACCAATCATAATCCTCGCCTGGTGAAGGCTGAAAGCTTGTGCGAAGTCGCATTTCAATGTCTGACGACGATGACATATGAAGAAGTGAGCAATTCCTTGCGCTATCTGCACTGGCGACTTGCATCGAATATCCGTCATATCGGGAATGATATCCAGGTAGCGATTGTCCTCAAACCACAATTAAAACCAACCTGTTGCAGAGGCTTCGTGGCCAGTACGCCAGATTTAGCATTCTTTATCCCGCGCCCAACATTACTCTGAATAGCTAGCCGACAATCACATTCAAAAGTGTGAGGGGGAGGTTGGAGGTTGTTAGACTGATGAGTGTACACTCCCGGCGAATCTTGGGCCCTTAGCAGTCATGGCATCTCCTGCGCCGCGTTACTCCGTCGACAGTCTCTCCCCAATATCGCCGTCGCCTACACGAGGCGAATACCCTTTTCCCAGGTCAGTTCATGTTAGCTAGAAGCGATCGGAAAGCTGACAATCCGAAGGCAAGGGTCCAGTTCTAGATATCAGCCCAGGCGCGGATCGACTGCAAGCTCCATACATTCAATAGGTGGTACATTAGATACCGCAACTCACGGCCATGGATTGGCTGAGTCTGGACAAAATGGTATGTAGCATGAAATTTATCTTGCTTGCAGGTCTGACGACTATAGCCATATCGACTCTCCTTCAACCGCCAATTGTCCGAACCGGCCAAATACCACACACCTCAGCCCCGGCATCGAGCGCACATAAGCCACCTACCTCCCGGGATATTCCTCCAGTCATTCTCAGTAACATATCGGCCGTTGACCCCGTTGAATTCAAATCTTATCTTACACAAGTTGGGGCGCTGTACGATGCATTACAACGGGCCAAGGAGAACGAGGATGAAGGAGGAACCCAATTGCTGCGAAAAGGGAGTAAAGCCGATGATTTTTCGGATCTTTTAGATCGAGATCGTCGAGGATCGACTCGCCCAAACCCCTCGAGACAAGCTTCTCTAGCTTCGTTGGCCTCGACTATTGAAACCCCAACTCTTCGAAGAAAATCGAGCGGTGGTAATAGTAGGCGTGCAGCTCACGCACCTACCCCATTATCAACAATACCTAATGTTTATTTTGATGAAGACTTCCATCTAGAAAATCCAAGGACGTTCGATGTTGTCAGTGAAAGATCTGAAGTAGTAAAACCAAGTCCGGGATCTCCTGATGAGCGAAGGGCGTCAGCGTCAAATGGAAGCGCTATTACGCCGCGGAAAGCTCTAGCAACCAATGCTATTCTCCAAGAGAAGTTGTCGTGGTATATGGACACGATTGAAGTCCATTTGATATCCTCCATCTCAACAGCATCTACGTCTTTTTTTGCCGCCTTGGGTTCTTTACGAGAGCTTCACTCGGAAGCCGCCGAATCTGTGGATAGAATCAAGGCACTAAGGAAAGAATTGCAATCTCTCGATGAGGAAATGGCCATTGGTGGATTGAATATAGTCAAGATGAAGCGGCGACGAGAGAATTTGAAGCAGCTGAGCGATGCTGTTCAGCAACTGAAACAAGTCGTTGAAACTGTGCAAAACTGTGAAGTCTTGGTAGATAATGGTGAAGTTGAGAAAGCCTTGAATGCTATTGATGAGTTAGAAAAGCTCATAGCAGGAGAGGGCTCAACTGAGGAGGCTCGATTAAGAGACCTCAGAGGAGCGACAGCGTTGCAGGGCGTCAATAATGACCTAGATATTCTACGAAGCCGGATTGGAAAGGTGTACGAGGCAAGGTTCCTAGGCTCCTTGATGGGAGACCTCCGGCATCATGTTGAATCTGTGTCTACGGCGGAAACACTCCAGCGTTGGAGCAGTGCCTCGCAACGTTCGAGAGGCGGCCATAATCGAGAATATTCCGTGTTCCCAGCCTACCTGAGTATGAATGAAAATTTCAGATCAGAACTTTTATCGAACTTAAGAGGCTTACATCGTGCTCGGCATACTGCTCCAGCTACAAACGCATACCGAGAATCGGTTCTACGAGAGATTCGAAACATCATTCGGCGGCCATTGCCCGCTTCTAATGATGATGATGCAGAGTCTATGATGTCAACTTCTACTATTGGTGGCGGAATGCAAAAGACACAGCAAGAAAAATCCTCCATATTAGCTCGAAATCTGAGAGCCCTTGACCCCGAGGATGCTGAGGAGCTATTAAAAAAGACTTATATTGGGGTTGGAGAGACTCTACGACGACTAGGAACTCAAACCAAAATTCTGCTCGACGTCACTAGTACACTGAGTGAGCCTCCATCTGGTATGAAGTCACCGCCTCGAAGTCCAAATGTAGCAGCCTTGGACAGTCGTTTAGCCTCCGCTTCTAAAGCTAGCTCTATTCGCGATATCCAAGAAGAAATGCATCAGACTCTTGATATGTCAAATCTTTTGGGGCAAGCTGTTGACATAGCACAAGACAAAATTGTCAAAGTCCTCCGTGTGAGATCTGAGCAAAGTACCCATCTCTCGGTTGAGAGCTTCCTTCGCTACTTCACATTGAATCTGCTCTTCGCGAACGAGTGCGAAGCGGTATCTGGAAGGAGTGGCACAGTCCTCAAAAATGTTGTGAACGGCCATATCAGAGACTTTGTTCAAAATATGAGCGAAAATGAGCGTCAGTCATTAGCCACAGGTATGGAAGCTGACCCCTGGAACGCGAAGGACTTCACCGATGCCGATAAAGAGATTTTGAGTCGTATTCTCTCCTCCAGTACACAAGACCCTGCAGCTTGGACGTCCGGCAGTAAAGTTTGGCTTCCCCCATCGGCCTCGCAGACTACACTCCCGCTTTCAAATCTAGCCCCTCTTGTTGCGGCCCAAGCAAATGGTAATTCAGGAACTTCAACTCCCTCTAAAGCCGCAACCCGATCTGCAACCATTGAATCTGAGTCATTCCTCCTCACCGTATCGGCTATTCGCTGCCTTTACGGTCTTTCCTCTTTCCTTCATCTCATTACTGGTCTTCCTAGTATGACCTTAGAAATTGCGCCACAAATCGTCTCTTACCTCACCCTCTTCAACTCTCGCTGCACACAACTCATCCTCGGAGCTGGCGCAACGAAATCTGCTGGTCTTAAAAATATCACCACCAAACACCTCGCTCTCGCCGCTCAAGCACTCTCTTTCATCTCCTCACTAGTTCCGCACGTTCGTGAATTCGTCCGGCGGCATGCAGGTTCAGGCCCCTCTGTCTCAAACCTCATGGGTGAATTTGATAAAGTTCGTCGCGCTTATCTAGAACACCAGCAATCTATCTACGACAAACTTGTGGATATCATGGCTGGCAGAGCCGCTTCCCACATTAAAGCTATGAAATTGATTGATTGGGACAAGGATACCAAAGCTGATGTGAGTCCGTATATGGAAACGTTGTGTAAAGAGACAAGCACGCTACATAGAGTATTAAGCAAGCATCTGCCCGAAGGAACAGTAAGCATGATCATGAGTCCAGTATTCAAGAGTTACAAAGAACAGTGGGGCAAGGCGTATGGAGATGTTGTGGTAAATAGTGAGAGTGCAAAAGAACGGTTAGTTTACGCTCATCCTCCATCCGCACTTACAGCATTGCTGACTTATATGACAGTATTCTCAAAGACACTGAATTCTTCAAGTCCAAGATCGGCAGCATAGAAGGTGCTGGCGATACGGCAGCCTATCTCCTAAACCTCGTCAGGGAGAAGAGTGTACCGAAAGTTAAAATCGCTACTCCAGTTCCTATTCCACTACCTGAAAAGGTACCCGAAGAACCCTCCACAAATGGGAGACCGAGCACAGAAGTAAAAGTCGACACGGATGAGAAGTTGAGAGCAGAGAAGGCTGTGGCAGATTTAACTGCTGCGCAGAAAGAGGCCACATGATTGATCAGTTGTTTGGTAAGAGAAGCGGGGTTTGAAAATCTACCCAGTGTACGTATGTAAAGTAGTTGGAGGGGAGGTTGCATGGATGGAATCTAAGTTGTATATCTACTTATGGTTGGAGTATTTCGGTTTCGAATCTTCCCCATCTTGTCATTACTTTCGAGGGTAAGAAGGAGCCAGTAGCCCTACCCCCCAAAACCACTCAAGACCTCCCTGTCTCGCAAACACCAGACTGAACTGTATGCGAGTCTCGAAGCCCGAAAAGTCTCTCGCTCATAACATTGAGGACAAACTCACAGCTTTTATTTATACCTCATTAGCTTTCCGACCTGTTACCCTCGGCACATTGATTCCTCAAGTGGTTGAGGATGTAGGAAATTTGACCAGGAACATGAGGCGCCTTAAACAGAACATGCAACGAATTTGGACTTTGGTCCAATGCAACTCAGCCAAATCCCAGACCGCGAAAACAATACAGGTCAGCAGACCCGCGGATGCGGGCATTGTATTAGTTCGCGAATCACGCTTCGCTGTGGCGCTCTACTTCTTCTCAGCGTCTATTCAGCCCAGCAGAGAGCCAGACACAGCCACGATAAGGCTGCTTCCAACCTCGTGCATAGCCTCAGAGACTTTTCGTCTTCCAAACCATCAACACGATGAATTATCGACTCGAAACCAGGATGGTAGACGATTCCTCTCTTAATCGGGCGTGAACAGATCGTGGTGTGACTGAACAACGGCCAAATCTCACGATGTCGTTCGGTTTCTCGGCTGGTGATTTCATCGCTGGCCTCAGCCTTATCAAGCAAGTCGTCGATGCGTTGAATGCCTCCACTGGTTCTGTGGTAGATTTCAAAGCACTTCTGGGGACCCTCAAATCTCTCGAGGATGCGTTCAAGATTTGCGATCTCATCAATGCGATGAGCCACATATTGAGCCTACTGCTAGGGTAAAAGCCGAAGCCGTCCGCCAACAGCTTCTCCAAACACTTGAGCAATTGAAAACTGTCCTGCAGGCCTTCTTACACTCCCTTGATGGCTATACGGATGCTTTCATCAACCCGCAAGTTAAGACTGTTGCAATTGTCCGTCATGTGCGTAAAATCACATGGCTATCACACAAAGCAGATATTGTGAAGGTGGAACGAGACCTGAAGGGTCACCTCGATGCATTATATATATGCAAACTAGCGCTATTTCAAATATATCTCACATCCAACATGAGATCCTTATCTTCAACTGAGTCCAAAGTGGATACCATCCTTTCCAATATGACAGATCTTCTCCCCAAAGTCACTTCCATCGTAACGCACGTACAGAATAACAGTCGCTTTATGCCAGGTCTTGGTAATCCTTGGGAAGGTGGTGGTGCACAATTTGATATCATCATACTACATGTGCCATTGGACGAGATGTACCCTTGCCTATGATGATACTAAATTCTCCTGCGGTAAGACTATGGACGGCGAGTGAACATTCCGCTCTGATGACTTTTCTAGGACCTGCATCAGATCCTGCTATGTATGTACCGTGGGCAAGATATGCCTGGGCGACGCAAAATCTTAAGAAAAGAGTACACAATAACGGACGAAGACAATGATGGGGTGGTGGTGGAAGATACCAATTGGATGACAGTCTTCCAGCAGGGGAAACACTTGTCACTCAATATGGTCTTTGATGCTAAGTCATCATTCGATATCCACCGGTGTCCAATCTTCAATCGGCCGGCTCTTGGAGCAACTTTACCTGGGCAACACAGACGCTGGTAAGTTTACTACCCCTTTTTCCGAGTAGAAGTTTTCCTAATTCTCAGCACACTACCGTGTGATCTATCCTTACACAATGATCTACAAGTCCTAAATCGATGTCGTTAGTGATACAGAATAATCGAAGTTGTAATGGTAGTGAGCCGAAAGCTAGAGTGCCTCTTTACCGAGCAATATTTGATGCTGACATCTCTTAGTGTAGTATTTCAACTTAATTTCCGCATATATAACCGAGAAAGAATTATTAAAGAAGAGGAGAAATCACTAGCCGCAGAGGCAGAGGAGGCAAACGAGGCAGCGGACAATCCATCCTTGAGAAGTAACAGCAAAGGACCTCATAACAAGACGAAGGATAAATCTATAGATTCCGACATCAGGATGAAATATCTGGATGAAACTCGTTTTTTCAAGCGGATACACTATCATCGTGAAGTACTAGCAAAACGACTGGTCATCTCCACTACACAGAGTATAATAAGAAACTAGATGATAGCTTTCGAAGTAAACTCACTTCCCCCGCTTCATCGCGCAGCCGCAACAGCTTCGATCGAGGAAGTTGCTACTTTAATCAATTCCGGTCAAGATGTCAACTCGGAGCTCCCACTCTTTATGGAAACTGATGGTTTTTCATTTCATGGAGCCTCTCCCCTGCTCATCGCAGCTTGGTTTGGAAAGATACGGTCTATTGACTTCTTACTCAAGCATGGAGCAAATTTAAATGCCACAGGCTCTGGAAAAGGTGGTATATTGGAATATGCAATCTCTGGTCCATGTCGGGGAAGAATTCTAAACCGACTTTTGACATATGGAGCCGATCCTAACATCAAAAATGGTACGAAATGATTGTTCTTCACTTTGCCGCCGCAAAAGGACTCTTCTGGGCAATTGATCTCTTGGTTGAATGTAGCAATGAATTAAACGCCCAGTGTAATCAGGGTTACACGCCTCTATACAATGCTGCCTATGATGGGCATACGGAAACTGTTCGAACCCTGATAGAGCTGGGTGCGGATACCACAATTTATAGCAAAGAGCTCAAAACGACACCACTTCACGTAGCCTCTTACCGAGGCTGTGACGCAGTGGCCGCGTTACTGCTTGAAGATAATCGAGATATAGAGACAGTGGATAGATATGGCTGCAGGCGGCTTCATTTAGCAGCGAGTCAAGGCAACTTGCAAGTTGTAGCTTTACTTCTAGCAAATGGAGCAGATATAATGGCCAGAACTAAAGATGAAGAGACACCTCTCCACTTTGCAGCACGATTAAAAGACACAGGATTGGTCAAACTGCTTCTAGACAATGGTACCGAGGTCAACGCTCTCGATGCGGTTCAAGAAACGCTACTCCATGACGCAGCACGCGGCGGGAACCGCGAGATTGCGATGCTCCTTCTTGACCATGGGGCAGATATACAGGCAATGAATAGTTCTGGAATGACACCTTTACATATCACTTTAGCTAATCAGAACGCGGAAACCGCGATGTCGCTTCTAGATATCCGCGGCGCTAATATTCCCGATCGAAATGGGTTTACATGTCTCCATTGGGCCTCGATATCTGGCTTGGATACCTTAGTTAGGAAGCTGCTCGACGATGGAGCCGATATCGAAGCTGTGAACTTGGAGAAAACCAAGCCACTACACGCTGCTTGTTTCTCACACAATGTAGCGAGTGCAGAGCACTTATTGGTAGCCGGGGCTCAATTTTGCGGAGATGAGAACGGCGACACTCCTTGGCATCTAGCGGCTTGGATCAATTGTGAGGCTGTGATTCGTATGTGTCTTCAATACAGGCCCAATCTGATTAACACGATGAACAACAATGGTTGGACTGCAATCCACTGTGCCACCCACAGGGGATCTCTCCCTATAATTCAACTGCTTCTTGAAAATGGGTGCGATATAGAAGTAGAAAATAATTTTGGGGTAATACCTTGCCGTGCGTTCCAACTCAGGGAAGGAGCCGATAGAACTATTGCTTAAACACGGATGTAAGTTATCGTTACAAGACCGCGATGGGTGGGCACCTTGGGATCATGAGGGAGTAGCAGTTCCTGCTATTGAGGTGTTGGACTTCCTCATTGCGTCTGGTTTAGATGTCAACAACCGCTACTCCACGGTCGTACCATTTTGTATACCGCGATCATGCATGGGAGAGAAGATGCCGCAATATGTTTGCTCAGTCATGGATGCAAGCTCTCACTCCGAGGCAAGAATGGCTTCGCGCCTTGGGATATGATTGGGAGCGCCTTAAACATCAGCAATATCGTGGAGCTGCTTATCAGTCATGGGTGGAATATCGATGAGCAATATTGCCAAGGAGGGACTATATTTCATACCGCCGTGCTTACTGACAATGAGGAACTCGCGACATACTTGATCAGTCGTGGTTGCAAGATAGACACGGAGACTGATGGTGGCTTCACACCTCTGGACATAGCAATTGCGAAAGGAAATGCTAGTATGCAAGCCTTGGTACGAGAGACTTGGAGGCTGAGAATAAATCTACGCTTTATACTGGGTAAGGCATAGCAGAGAGAGATACTTGTTGCTGTGACAAATTCTGATTGCTCGCTTGAGACTCTGGATTTTGGGATTTTGGGTAGGTAGGCTTGAAGGCTGGGTTTGGAGAGGTAGTGCCAATGTAGAGGGTATCTTGAAGAAAAAGTTAATTGAAATTATGGTTTTGCAGGTGAAGGATGAAAATTGATTGAGCTGTTGAAGCGTGGATGTGCAAGACAAGGAAGATATTCAGCCAAAAAAATGTTACAGATGGCAGAGAGATGTTCGCAGCCAAGCTTGGCCATAGTAGGAAAGGGTAGTTAAATGCTTGATAGAGCATGCGGGAGAGAGCGATGGATCTCATTGCGTGAGACAGCTTTTTCGAGAAAATATAGATTTATATTCAAGACAATACTCCAAACATGTTCGATCCCATTTTTGCTTCCAATTCCCCTCCCAAATAAATGCGCCTTTTAAGCGCCTTCCTGTCTGTTCCATTCCCCATATATTCAAATCATCTAGAAGCATGTACATCCAGGTGTGTCATGAAGAAATTATCGTTAAATCAGCGTTGGAGATCAGAGCAATCCAAAGAGAGCTGCGCCACCAAAAATCAATGGTATCCAAGCTAAGCCCCCCAATCCATGGCCTCTTGGGACTCCCACTCCAGTATTGTTGTACAGTAATGCCGGAGTTCCAGTAACGTTGACATGCTCATCAATACTGCAGACGACTTTACAACCAGGGGTGCCTTTCCTCTTTTCTAGTATACCGCCCGCACCATGGATGTCTCTCTTGGGATTCGACCCTCCCGCTGGTCCACTCGTGTTATAAACACTCTCAATCCATTGGACCTGCAGGTAAGCTTCGTCATAAAGGCTCATATTACCTGTCCAAACTCCCCCATCACTCCACATATTCAATATTAAACCCGCTGGGTTTTTCGGAACTTGATAGCTGATATTAGCCACGCTAATACCATTCACATACCAGCTTGTCTGTTTTGGCATCCAATCCACGCGATATACATTCCATATCGACCAGTCTCGCACGTTAGGGATTGTAGCGTTGACAGTAGCTTGAGGGATGTCATTTCCGTTCTTGTCCACAGATGGTTGGTTTGTGTATTGGACTGCATTTCGCGGGTCTCTGGTTAGGATCTCGATATCGGCTTCTTGTATAGGATTCGAAGCTAGGTAGGTGAACATGCCAGCACAAGCACCGGGTGAGCCGGTAACGCGCGCGAGGAAACGGGCTGAGATATACTCGTAGTTTTGGAGAGTTGAGTCGACTTCAGCGGCCGATTGGAAGCCTGGGAGACGGGCAGTGCGGAGGGTGAGGTAGGAGGTGTAGGAGGGGTCCGAGTCGGTTGATTTTTCTAGGGGACAAGTCAGAAGGTAGCTGGCAAGGCTGAAAGGAGACGGTACCAATATAGACATTATTTGGGGAATTGACCATCAGTACGCTTGCGCCAGAAGAGGCGATATCATCACTGTTGTTCCAATTCTGAGTTGCCCAATCATTCTGCCAGAGATCGCTGGTGAAGAAATCCGAAGTGGCTAAAGAATTGGTTGAAGCTGTTGTGTTGGTAATGACTGAAGGAGCAGGTCCAGCTTCTGCAACGTTGCGGAAGTCCTGAAAGCGATGGGAAGTGAAATAGCCTTGAGATGAGGCATTGGTCCTGAAGCAATTACATTCGTCGCCATTGTCGGTTTGCGCGTATGTCAGGCGGGGAGAAAATAGCAGGATGCCTGCTAATAGTGAAGATGGCAAAGCCATAGCGGATCCGGGTCGCATTGAAGCAAGATTAGATTATGATGAGATGGAAGAATGAGTAGAATATTGGGAGACGCAGCAATAACAAAGCATGAGCTGGAGTGAACGGTTAATACACCGTGTTAAGGCTACCAGTACCAGGGCTGGTCGACTGATGCGTGGCACCCTCCTCATACGATGATGCAGGTCTCAGCAAGCATCAGGACGAGGAGCCGGAGAGAAGAGTCGGGTTTGACGATCGATGGCGGCCGGGTCGCAGGAACAGAGATGCACTGGCACAGGCATTGGCACAGGCACTGGCACTTGGCGGCCGGGTCCAGGCTGCTCCATGTTTCGAGCGCTCTGGCTCTGCTCGATGTTGAGGTTCGACATCTTTTCGTGCTGTCTGAAACATGCTGGCTGGCCGAGCTGAGGCTGCCCTTAGTGCACGCCGCATCGTCAACCAACCCACTGAACCTCACCCCCCCAGGATGACTAAGTCTATATTTAGGCTGTGTTATGCCTCAACGACATCGCATCAGCAGCTGAATGTCCACACGCACCTTCAGGAATGACAACGTGTCTTGCAGCTGGAGTGCAGCTTCAGAGACTCCTCCGAAAATTCCCGTCCTAATAATGTATCTGAATCCTGCATGAACTCGTATCAGAGTCAGTCCTTCCGATATTTTGGTTCCTGGAATTCGTGCTGCTCATACAATGCCGCAATTTGCCTATTTAACCCATGCTAAATAACGCCGTCAATTGAAGTGGATTGAGCTCTGCGGTTCTATTCTCTTCCCATTGTAAGCCGTATCTTTTACGGTTGATTCATTCTTCTCTTGTTGCCTCAGCTCTCCAACCCTCCTGCAGGTTCGATGGGATTCGTTTTGCTTTTGCACAATGGTTGGTTGGTTTCTTCTGTTCAACGAAGTAGCTTTCTCAGAGTCGGCGTTTCCTTTTGCTTCGACGTACTGAAATCAGTGCTAGCTATGTGGGATCCGTATGATGGAAGCCCTTAAGTATTACAAAGCTTCAAGGTTGATCATTATGCGTGCTTGAGCGAAACGAGCCTGGCTTGATTTGGGACCTGGTTTTCTTGAACCTTCTTGAGTCAGACTGAGAATTGATAATGTATTGTCATAATGGGCTCAATTGAAGTAATCACTACCAAAGAGCCAATTGTTTCTCATTTGGAATGTGGGATCAAGGCCGTGCTACCCGACTGTTCTAAATCTATCAGAGATGAACTTCGTCCGCTCTTTATGATTCCTGAAGAACTTTCTAGATGAAATTTTGATTCCTGCTTAACATTCAACATTCAACATTCAGTTGCTACTACTCTGTTGAATTAAAACGCCATCGAAGGATGCTTCTCACCATCTTAGAGGGAAATTTTCATTTGCGGCCATGTTTTCAGGAGCTAAACTTACGACTTTGATATCGTATCTGATTAAAGAAAGCTATAATTGATTTCAAAATAAAGCGTTACTTCATCTTAAGTAAGTAGAAAGTATTCCTTATCCAACAGTTTTCCCGCTGCCATAACTTCCCGCTAGAAAACCTCGTCGTTTAAGCCTCTTTGATCCTTAAGTACATGTTGTAACAACGTAACAAGATCTATTTTGGCATACTACATCTGGTTCCTTAATGTTAAATCTTCCTATCCTTGATTTAAGCAGAAGTGAATAATTTCCTTCTCTTAATCTGTTGATTGCAGGTGAATTCATTCGCTTACGCGTGTTGACTTTTCTACCATTTTGCAACGACCTAAATAATAAAACATTCCCAATATTTATTGCCTCCAGATCAATAACTTCTTTGTATTGCCTCCACTTCCAGAACAAAAAGTCCAAGCAGTCGGTACGCCATTGGTTTGGAATACTCCAAAGGAGCACGTCAAGCCTACATTTGCTCGAGCAAAGTCGAAGTCAAAACACTGCCAATTTCGCGATATTCCCAAGACTGTCTGGCGACAAAGAAACCGAGCTGATGGCTGTTGCTGTTTCGACCATATAATCTTCAGAAAACTCGCGAGGCTATGGCCATGAAAAACTCCGAAGCGAGAAGTAGAACTTCCAGCCCCCCGTTCACTCCTGGACAAGTTCGACCTAGAATAAATCTTCGCTGCGACAATTGCACAATTCAAAAAAAAGGTTGCTTCATCTATGCTGGCGAATCCACTTGCACAAAGTGTATTGAAAAGAACAAAACGTGTCAGGTAAAGGGTGTGCCCGTTGGAATACAGGAACAAAAAAACTTCCAAGGGCCTGGTCCCAGAGAGAAACAAATCGAACAGTCTAGGGTCCGAAATCTAACGTCTATCCGCCCAAAGGCGACACCGAAATCTAGACTTCCACATATTCAAGCTGGTTTTAGCAATACATCATCAAATTCAAAAACCGTCAAGTCGAACCAACAAACCGAATCACACTCTGCCCCTTTCGCGCAGCCCAACTTTCAAAACACTCTAAGCAAATCGCAACCAACTTTGTTATCGGAACAAAGTGTCCAAATTACTTATCAGGAAATGCCTCTAGGTCTCCCATCTAGTCGGAGAGTTGAAGCTGATGTTCAAGATGAAGATGAAGATGAAGAGCGTCCTATAAAGATTGCGAAATACACACATCCATCGCTTTGGGTCACATTTGGGTGCTGCATTGATGAGTCAACAGGAAAAGCCAGCTTCATGGGCTGGGATGAACCAACTCCGATTCCAAACAAAACTGGCTCAGGTTCTGACTACTTAGGCCATCTACCTCCGGATTCGCTTGATGATAAGTCAATTCGCGCATCTCTTGAATTCAATCCTTTCGCTGCGCCTCGTTCTTCGCGTATTGCTAATCCATCTCAAGCTGCTGCAGCCCCAACTCCCGATTTGGAAGATGAGCTACCTCGGTATACATTCAATCGTCCAATACTATGCTGCAAGAAAATCGAGTTAGATTACGTCTTTTTACCGATGGAAAAGTCACATGCCATGATGATGTTTAAGTGGGCAAAGCAAAATTCTGGTCTTGAAGCCAAAGAGTTTGTAGGATGGGAAGACACCACTGTTTGGGCAAATTACAAATACCTCATCTTCATCAACAAGCTCGCTCCCAAGAATGATCCTACGATTGATAGGGAAATTTGCTACCTTGGCTGCAATTCTTTAACTAAGCATGATTTTGTTGAGATCAGCATGGATGACCCTGACACCTATCTGGAAATCGTTACCAATGCTGACCTCAAGGATCTTTACTATGGCGAGAATGCAAGATTTAAGGATAAGGCTTGCTTGGTTCAAGAAATTCCAGCTACGCGCCTACGCTGCGAGACTCATGGCCATACATTCACGATTGGCGAGGCTAAGTATTATCCCGCTTACAGCTCTATCCATCATCCAGCACCCCCAGAAGTCCCTGAAGATGGCTTCACCAAGGAAGGTAACTACATCATTAATGGCATCGAATATGAGCACGCTGGTCCATGGATTACGGAGAACCCTGCAGGAATGGGCCTACATAGCAGTGGATTTGATGTCAAAGTCTATGAGGCTCAACTTGCTGGTGCGTCCTTGAACATAATTTTCCTCGACAATCTGACATCACCTAGGAAGGAAAGGCAAGCAAAAAGCTTCTCAAGTTGTGATGAATTTTAATGATCCTCATTACAGTGAGACTCTTCTCGATGATGATTCAGCAATAGCTAACAAAATTTCAGACCCAGAGCGCTTTGCAGAGTCCCGAAGCTTCACGTATAATCCCAAGACAAATATCTTTAGCATTCCCAGCTCCGCGTATGAGCTCGTTCGCGACCAGCCAAGCATGTACGCCGACCCAGAGCCGTTTTTCACCGGCCGCACTGCTCCCAACGAAACACTATCCTCGACATCCCAAATCAATGCCTCATCTTCAACATCTAGGCCACAATCGACCTACAATCTGGGCGACGAATACCGGCTTCCCCGCCCGATTGATTGGTCCTTGTTCCCCGGGCCTCAGCCCAGCCAAACAAACCAAGCTTCTGGCAATGCCTTTCCTATTCCGGGAGCTCTGGGATCTAATAACGCACCTCGCAATGACCAAGACGAGGAGGAACTTTGGGAAGAGGGGATCCTAGAGGAGAATGATTTCTTTAGGGCAGAGATGGAGGCTATGGGCTTCAGTCCTGTCGCTCGTCCAGCGGCAGAGCAGGAGCCAGAGCATCTCTTGGAACCGGACCAATGGCGATATGATGCATAAGTGGTAGTTGTAGATGCTAAAGATAGACTTTGAGATGTGATTATTCTCTCTAGATCTATTTAGGATATTGTAGAAATTGACTATACCAAAATTCTTCTCAGGTTCGATTGTGAATCTTGGACCTTGGTAGTGTTGAACAGTGGGCTTATTTTATTTCTTTATTCGTGAGTCACATCTAGATATCTTGGATCTAGCTGTTGCGGACTTGGATTGAGATTAGTTACTGTCAGTACCGCTCCTATCATGGCCACCATTCCGATGAGCTGTTCCTCCTCAGCGAGTCTTTCTTTGGAGAGATAAAAGGGTCATAACTTCAGCCTTAACATAGTTTCAGTGCCATAACTCACTTCTCACTTGGCATTTGATCCTTCACAGTTTCTTCACTGGATCGGTACAGTCCAAGGCATCAGATTCGTTGGTTTGCCCACTGTGAATGCTTAACATTGGTCAATCCCTTGGCGGCCTGGATGATTGTGTGGAGGAGTGCCAAATCTTGCCCCAGCAACAATAAATAATGGTCGAACTTCTCTCAATTATAACTGGCCGATCATCAATCAGAAATTAGTTGTGATCATCACCAGTTCTGAATATGTCATTACCGCTCCCAACACCAATCGCTAGTGCCTCCGTTCCTATTGAGAATATTGCTCCTCGTGGTCCACCCTTTGACAACAACCACGATGTCACCTTCACTGTGAATGTTGACTAGTAAGCTTATCCTCATACTAAGTTGCTATTGTTGTTACAGATATCACTATGCTCGATAGCCTGCCCATCGAGGTGGATTTCTAATATTTATCAGTACGCAAGGAGAGCTTGGGGAGCATGAAGATGAGGAAGTGAAATAGTGGATTTGATACGATGGGGATGACAGCGATGATCGGTGGCAGGGCAATGGATGAGGATTAGAGATAGATATTGAGATGAGGATTAGTGTAGGAAGTCTCTAGGGAGGAAAAAGATATTGCAGCGGAATCAACACATCGCTCATTATATTACCACTCTCAGTCTTATCTGCATCGGATTAGCTGTAGCCCCTCGTTTAGATTTCGATTCTGATTCGCTACTACTATTTACCAATCACGGAAAGCCTGCCATTCAATTCTGCACAGTCTCTCTATCACCAGCTTTCCCAACACCCATCTTTCATCATATATTCCTGGGCGAAACTACTCACCAACACTAGGCTATTATTGTGGCAATGGCTTCTGATTTAAGACATGAAATACCTGACGAGGCTGGGGAGTGCGAAGATGAACAAGAGCTATGCCCAGAATGCCAGGCCATATCCAACCATTGGTATGACCGTGACGATTGGGAATCGAGGCGTCCCAGACAATTGCATCGAAATATAGTGGATCTGAAGATGTCCGCCCAGAGCGGCTGCCCTATTTGTTCGCTTTTCCTACAGGATTTGGACGCCGAAGCGATACGTGTTCTCGAGCAAGATTTTCCAACCCTTTGCTGAGTTTCCCTTGTTGAATTTTTATTCCCTGGATATATAAATCAATATAAGATTACTGTTATGTTCGACGTCCAAGTGAACAAACTGTCAAGACGTCCATCGACAGATATTGAGGTTTTCCGATCAGGTATAACTCTATTCTGGTGAGCCAACAATTTACTGTGATTCTGACATGAGTAAAGTTTCTAGTTCTAGCTTAAAGATTAGAAAGGTTCACGAAACTGCTGATTGTGAAGAGAACTGGAAGCTCATGCGCCAATGTTTAAATTTGTGTCGAAAATATCACGCTTATTCTAAATCTTTATTTCAAAAGATACTCCCAAGTCGATTGTTGGATGTTGGCGGTAATGATGCGCAACTCTGTCTTCGCTTAACGAAAGAACTTCCAGCCCAGATTGAGTATTTGATTTCGAGACATTGCTGGGGAGGAAGGTATTTACCACTCTCAGAAGGGAGAACTTACACGACTTCCTTATTCAGGTACCAAAAGAAGATTTGAGCAAAACCTTTCAAGAAGCTATTGCAGCAACACGGAAGTTGGGGTTTAAATACTTATGGATCGATTCACTGTGCATAATTCAAGGTGATACGGCTGACTGGGAGATGAGGCAACCTTGATGGGTAATATTTACGAAAACTCGACATTTAACCTAGCAGCTATAGATTCACCAGATGGAAGCTACGGACTATTCTTTGAAAGAAAGCCAGGTCCTCGTCTTGGATACAAAGTGCGCGCCTACGTCGAAAAGACATCGAATGAGATTAGTATTTGGGACTGTGGTGTCAGAGGATTGTTTTCGACACTTTACACAGGGCCGCTTACATCTAGAGCATGGGTCTGTCAAGGTGAGGTTGTTTGCTGATCAATTTATTCTTTTCATATCCTTTGCGATAGAAACAAGCCCAGGAGTTATTCTTCGAGGATTTTATTTAGACATCTTGCAAACTTGGATTTTCGCCTTTTTCATTTCATACCAGAACAATGGTGTGCTTGATACTAACTGATTAAACTAAGAACTTATTCTTGCTCCGAGATCGATTTATTTCAGCTCTAAAGAGCTCGCTTTTGAGTGTAGAAACTCAACTGCTTGTGAGAGCTTTCCAGACTCATACAACGACGGTTGTACCACCATACCAGGTCTTGTTTCTGGCTTGCAAGAAGCCAGTCATGCGGATAATAGATCCACCTGGCGATCTATCGTTTTAATTATAGCATGGGATCCCTAACCTACAGTAATGACAAGCTGGTTGCGATTTCAGGTCTTGCAAGAGCATTCGCCAAAGAGCTCAACTTTGCCAACACAGATTATTTAGCAGGCATGTGAAAAGACAATTTAATTCTCTCTCTGGTATGGTTTGTCCATACAGACGAGGTTGAGCTTTCTACGATCACATATCGTGCACCATCCTGGTCATGGGCCGCTGTTAATGGACCTGTCAGCTTCATGGTAGATGAGAATGACAGTATTATTCTTTTGGCAAGCTTACTAGAATCAAGCATCTTACTTAAAAACGACTCATTCAGCGAAGTAGTTGGAGGTTACATTCGATTAACTTGTCAAGTTCCCTGCATGGGTGTTGTATTTTGCCGTGAAAACATGGAAGGGCGTGTCATCTTTCTGGATATTCGATAAAGAACTGGGACTTGGAGAGCCTTTCTGTATCTTGATAGCTATCCATACAGTGTGGAAGGCGAAGTGAATTTCTTCCCACTGATACGATTTTCGGACCAGGAAAGCGCGGTGCAGTTATGTGGCTTGGTTCTAAAGTACGTGGAGGAGAAGGATCATTATTATCGTGTTGGGTGTTTCCTACTAAGATACCAACGTGGCGTTGATGTTTTTCAGAATATTCAACGAAGAGAGCGGAATGATGGAGACAACCAGTTCAAAGGCGAGCGCACTGGTCCTGATAATGATGGTAATGAGATGTGTGTCATCACGGTTGTTTGAACATTGAATGGTGCTGGCGATTTTACACTATTTATGAGTTATTATATTTTTTTATAATGAATTTAACAGTCTTGGTTGCAGATGACTGTTTTTCAAATGTTTACAGCTGTCGGTTTGGGACACCACTTATATGCTACCAACTTTAAAATAAAAAACCCTGGTCAGATGCATCTTTCAAGAACGAGCTGAAATGAGACCGCCGAAAGGCTCATCCTCTGATACCAAAGACCAGCCCAAGCACAGAAGATTGAACATGAATTAGCATATAATGCTTAAAGTTCTCTTCTTTGGTTTCATTTTAGTCCTTCAAAACTTCAGAGGTCTGCGAACGGAAGGTGGCAGTTGAAACGGAAACGAAGCCTCCCGTACTTGAATCAAACATAATCTTTAGTATGAATCCTATCGGTCCTAAGATCTGAAAAATAATGCACACTCTCGCAGCGGATGATTGACTTGGTGATGGAGATTTTTACCTAAACGGCACCAGCGTGGATGTGTTGTCTGAAGATAGTCCGAACGTGTCATGTACATAAGGTATGGCGCGATTGCAACAGGCGGAAATGGAGTTTTCTGTCAAACCTGATATCAAAACTGAGTACTAGTCAAAAAACAATATGTATTGACGGCTTGCGAGGTCTATCTGGTAGACTAGCACTAAGTTAACTTAACTAACTTAGTCGCTCAACATGATTACATAATATATATCTAGTCTCCGCGTTTGTGTAACACGACCTGAGTGCTGATATATTGAGACTTTATCAATACTGGCGTGCCTGAAATGTAGATAAAAGAATGGAAAAGAATGTGATGATCCTTCTGGTGTATTTAAAATTTTAAAATTATATTTTGATGGATCTCAAACGAGAGCTAGCCATGATAAGCATCTCGCATGTACAACGTTTGCAAGTCTGGTTCATGATTAAGCGAGAGTCTGAGCGCCCTTGTTCCATCACCCGAATCAAAACATTGTCTTCCTAAAACATCTTGATGTCTCTGATGGTTTCAAAAGCATACCCTCTAATGCCAGTAGCCATGCCCATTCTCGAAACGAATGGGGGCCATAGTAAGGGCCTGGAATATCGTGACTCCGCTGGTAGCAGCAGGAGCCTTTTAAATCTTGAAGTGTCCAATAAAGCAGTATGGCTGGAGGGCGTCGTTCTCCCAAAAGCAAAATCTTTGTATCTGGTGGCTACCCACTAAGGGGAACGAGTGCCACGACTTGGTTCCACTTGCTGTTAATGCAGGGCGTAGGAGTTGTGAAAATGGGCATATTTGTTTTATCAGCTGGCATAAATTCACAAGTCGGCGGATACGGATTACGATGCGTTTATTATAGAAGACCATCTATACCAATATGACAGTCAACATTAACGACACATCAGCACTGCCATGAGAGGTTCGGTGCTCATCTCAGACTTTAGAAGTGTGTCCGATCTTCACTGGTCAGCAACTCATTTTCTCCACCTCTCGGCTTCCACGTCGGGCGAATCCTCCGAAACTTCGTTTTTATTCTGTTCTTGAGATCATCTAGTTAGGCCGTGGCTGGCAATACAATAATGATCGTCTCCAAAAATGCCAGACCAGATTTTTTTAAATATGAATAGACAGTCGAAATGTAGACTTCTTTCATAAAACATTGTGTTGCAGACATGATACATGCCCTTCCACGTTGTGAAACTCGTCTGGATTTTTAGCCATCGTTAGTCCACTTGTCATGATGATGTTATGATCTAGGTCAATCTAGCAAAAAGTGAGTTTTCTCTTGGAAGTACGAGGTCCGATTGAAAAGCACCTGTTAAGAATCTCTAGAACCAGATATGTTCCTGATATGCTCAATGATTTTCTATCATGCTAACCGGGTTATTTTCATGAATCTCAATTTCTAGCTAGTATCTATAAGAGAAGTGGTTCATTTTTAGGGTATTCTCGGCTCGTGATAGAGGTAATCTCGGAGGGAACTAGACGGATTTCAAGGGCAATGGCTTAACAGGCTACTTATTATGTGGAAGCCATAGCCCCGTCCGATCAACAATGAATTCATATTATCCTAACAGACAAATGCGAAGAATTCTTTGCGATAAGACTATCTTCAAGTTCCAGCTCGAGCACTGCCAGTCTCTGATCGTCTGATCAAGGACTACATCTCAGCCTGATCGACTCCTGCGTGAGGCGCACTGATGGCGTTGCTGTTATTGGTTTAGGTTGTCTTTCGAGGAAGCATCTAAATTACACAGTCCAATCGTACCGTTTTCTCGCGCATCATGTTATTCGCCATGCGAGAAACCAACCCACCCTACATAACCTCCTTCCTTGCATCTTGATGATAGATGTTTAACCCACTTTTCCTCTCTTAAGATTTTGCCTCGTCCCCATTCTGTTCCAATGAAGAAGACTCTGAGAAGATGATTATGGGAGAAAGATTTTATGTATCTTGATCAAGATTCATCTTTATTTACTTGGTTCTGGCCTGACTATGTGTCACGTGCCAAGTACGCCTTCAGCCACAGCTTGTTCAGGCACATGAGTTTCACGTCTTATCTCCAATTAGGTAGGTTTCTGCTTGCATGACGAATTGGCTGAAAATTGTTCACCGCGTTTTGTGGATTGGAAAAATTGCTGGTAAGCTTCTAGCTTTTATATCTACTCTGAAATTGGCTGACATGAACAGTTCTTGAACCCTTTTTTCGCGTCCTCCTTGCGCGTATCGTATTGCACAGCACAAGCGGTCTGAGAAATGGAAATCATATCAGGCTTGAACGCTCCAACTTTCAAGCTATCCACAGGTAGGGGTTTTGGCTTCGGTTTTTCATTGCTTCTCTTCTCTCTCTTTTCTGTGTGGATACACGCCTCCATTGCGATTGCAGACGAATTGACTACAGACTGGAACCCTGTATGGCGGGACATCCGTTAGAGCAGCGTTTGCTGTGAATGATGGAGATTGGTGTCCATCGCCGTCACTAGGTTTGATCCGCTTTTGGTGGGACTCGGAAAACAGGACTAAGGCTATTTCTGCGACTATCCGAAAACGATCATTTCGACACCACGACAGCTCGTCATATTCTGTTACATCGCATGCTGGCAAAGGTCTCACGCACCACGCTACCAAAATGTCTTCCGAAGAGATCACAAGTAAGGTAGGGTTGTCACAGCATACCTGCGGAGGTAGTGGCACATTGGCCACGCATTCGTCGTCTGCAGGAGAACGACAGCTTGGGAATCTGAATAAATCTGCCCATGCGAGAAAGAGAGGGGAATTACCAGTAACCTACGCACATGGAGTAGTTGTCTTGGATCCCAAGCCAGCCCCAGTGAGTACAGCCAATCTACAGTCTTGGTTTGGTTTCCCTAATCGTTTGAAGGACGTACCGACGCCGAGGCCTACTCCCAAAACATCGAAAGCTGAAGAATGCTATCCTCCCGCGCTGCATTCCTCCGCTCCTAAGGCTTCAAAATCCTCGATCGACCAATCACACAACCGACCAAATGCCCGAAGTGTCTTCATGAAGGTCACTGAAGTCAAGTTTGAGTGGTGAACACTAGATTGGTTTGGATCAGATGCACAAAATTGGCCGTGTGGATTGGTGAGAAAGAGTATCTATATAAGGGATGTCTTCGGATCATGTTGGAAGGACCGAGGGGTTTGCTATTCGGAAGGGATATGATGCGTGTATAAATCTAGAATGACCATGCGTACTAAAACTGCTGCAATTCCTGCTTCGTCCTACACATATTTCCCCCTGCTCTATCATATGCCAATATGGTCAGCAATGTTCCCAATGCCTTTTCCGGCCCAGTGCTTACTACGGAATGATTGATCAATCAATTTTCATTTTCACAGACCTCATGCTGCCTCCCGAAGTGAAGAGGAAATTCTCGTTACTGATCCCAAGCCTATTAAACCTTTAAACGGTCCGTTCCCCGCGTTTCGCGCTCTGAAACTTATCTGTTTGTTAATTCTTCAACGTCCCCTCTACCAGGTAAAGTTCTACGAAGTTGGATTTAACCGCTGAAGCAGCCTCGTAGCCTTTGCAGCCACCAACAGCCTTGCCAACCAAGCAGAGCCATAAACCATACACCATCTCTCCCCCAGTAAGGTAAGCATGCACCGCCTTTCATCCCACACACCCTTTCTCCTATCTCAGCCTTCTACCATCTTAATCTCATCCCAGTTATAGTCTTCCTTTTCCGCCTCATTCTGGCCCAGCCCACACATTGAAAACCCAACGCATCACTCGGTCTTGACCGAGTTGCGTGCAACATGAGGCTCTTTCCCACGCCCATATCTGTCAGGCATGAAAAATCCCACCCAACTGCTACAGCAGCTGCGCATGAGTAGGTGCCAGAGATGGGCAATTCGCCATTCTATGCTTCTCACGCTGGCATATAAGGCAAGACTTAGCCGGCGTGAGTGAAGGTGTTGATACACCTGTTCAAAGCAGAGAGACAGCCTCGATTCATTTTTCAGCTCATCAGTTTGGTTCAGTCACTGAGCATGGCCTCTTCATCGGTTGATCCAACATCTCTGGAGCCTTGTGTTGGGGCTATTAGAGAGCTTTCATTGGCGGCAGCCATGCTTCCAATCACTGCCAACATCCCATTGGTTCCTTTCGCCACTGACATAGATTTTGCAGAGAAGGCATCTTTCAGTCCTAGTTTTGATTTGAACAACATGAAGAGAACGACTACTGCAAAAAGCCATGGCCCTCCACCATCATCAAGCGAAAACTCGAATAATATCAACAACCCACAGCAAGCGGCTACTACGAGTACCGATCATCATGGGAAAAGTACTACAACCAAAAATGGACAAGAACTAGATTTCCTGCAGAATATCTCAGATGAGAGAAATCCATTTTCTTGTACCTAAAACTTGGTTTTAATGCACTAATATGTCTCATAGACCTGCATGTGCCCATAAATCCAATTACGATCTCTCTTGTTCCTTCTCAGGCAAGCGATGCATCTCTTAGCGAGAGTAAAGCTACAGGAAATCAAGAAGACACGAGCAGAAACACACCCGACACAGGATACGAAAGAATCATCAATAAAAGTTGTCAGTCAAACCTCTCCTTTCAAACCTAAAATTCAATCTAGTCGATTTGTAGTCAAGACCATCATTGGAATTAGCTAATATCGTTCCCATTATAGACGATAAGTACCCCGAAGGACTTCCACAGCTTGCTGCATTTCTCACTAGTGCAGACAGCTTCGCAATTGCACGCCGTTTCGGGACAGCTCACTCTAGGGTCTTGCTCCATCTTTCGTGCGAGATTACAGCTCTTGAGAAGGAACTGGATGAGTTGGATGAAACAGATTCGACGTCAGATCTCAGATATCGGTTGCATGGAATTCAACATAATGATGGAGATGATCTCGGCCAGAAAGTACTGATTGACAAGCTAAAGCTCAAACTCTTGGAATATGGTACAAGAACTTAACATTTCGTACTCTCCACTCTACACTTTAAAAAGAGGTTTTGTAGCTAATGTTATATATCTTGCTCACAGACGACTTTTTGCTGAAAGATCACGCCTTGCGAGCTCTGGCTCCTGCACCGGTCAGCGATCATCTGAATGTATTCCACTGGATCTACAACAAGAAGCCACTTGACCCTGGGGAATATGATTTCATCTACCACAGCAAGGATTTCGTCTCTTTAGGAAAGCAATCCCAGAGCGGATTCGATAGTTTCATTAAGGGATGCTTGAATCGCTGGCCTAGCTCTCGCTTTTATGTGAGTCCACCCCCCCCGCAAAATCTCTTACGTCTTCATCGTTCTACACGAGGTGTAGATATCTTTGCAGCTGCCAAGCAGTCACTTCATCGCAGTATGCTCAAGTATGGTAGTGTGCAAAACCACTTTCATAAGGCCACAAGGCTAAAGATGGGAAGACAGTGCACTGGCTAACACATTGATATGCAGCGATTCCTACATCTTAAAAACGGAAATCAGGATGGACAGGAGAAGAACGTCTACCTCTTCTCTAGCGAAAAGATATCTCTCGTAGCGAAAATCATGGCGGTGTGCGTCTCAGTCACGGTCCTGCTCATCCCAGTCTTCCTGCTATTTTTGACCGAGATGAGTCGGAAAATGACAGCAATCATGGTCTTGGCGTTTGTATTGCTATTCGCAACATTAATGTCTTTGTTCACTGACGCCAAGGCTGAGAGTGTGTTTGTTGGCACTTGCACGTAAGTTGAGGCCCCAGATCTATACCGTTCAAGACTTTAGATAGCTAAGTGATCACTAGATACTGCGCAGTCTTAGTGACATTTTTGGGAAATCTGCAGGGGCCAGCAGTAGCTGTAGGATCTTCTTAGACATTCTCTAAACTTTCTACAAATTAAATTTATTTCTGATTATTCTGATGTGTTATGTTCTTGAACTCTAGTCTCCGTGGGTATTTTACAAGGAATCCATTTCAGAAACCCTACTCCCAGGCCCTTCGAACCAATCGGCACTGAAAATGAAATTCGAATTGTTGTTGGAATCGTCTACAAATGAATACAAATGCGGAAACGCTGTCTCCTCTGAAGTTGACAGGAGCGGAACTATAGGCAAGTCTGTCGTCGGAAAGGCCGTTGTAGGAGTTGAAGCCGGCGTGGAGGATATTAGAGCAGGATAAGCTGCAGATTTTTTTCTGTACTCGCCAAGCATGCGCTCAAGACAAAACTCGACGGCACTGACTAGGTCATTCTTTATATTCTTGTTGCAGGGGTCAATCAGGCTCCCATGGTTTTCGAGGAACGACCTGAAAAGCTTTGGCATTTCTCGTCGGCTGTACTCTTCGTAATCGTGGTGTATTTTTTCTTCTTGCACAGGATCAAAGTCTGTGTTTATAATTAACAATTATCGTAGCAAATAATAGAAAGCTGTAGGTTGTAGCTCGGAACTTACGTGGACTAGGCACACATTCACCTGGAAAGAGGATCCGATAGACATCTCCCCATCGCTCCTCATCAGTCTGGCCCCGGTGTGCCTTTTTCCTACTCCTCAACGCTCTTTCTACAAAGGGTGTAATCGCTTCCAAAGGCTCTATTTCTCTCACAGGGCAGCCGATTACCCTTTTTTGATGAGAATCAAGACCTTCAGAAGTCTTAAACGTATCTCCGCAACGCCCACAACGCTGTGGGTCACGGTGGCATCGATAAAGATGCTCTCTGAAATTTGTGAGCGAAAGTTTCTGTGAAGCAGTGGATGACGTACTTCACCCTCGAAATCGAGGACCAGTGAGAAAGAGCACAAATTTTTGATTCATGTACGCCGTATTTTGCTGGGTTATGTTTTCGGTAGGGACACGCCAATCTCAGCGTGGCTATTGGGTTTACTGAAGTGTTCTTCGGCGGCTTGGAAACTTTGCGATACTTGTCGTCGTCAATTGTGTCGGGGCTGCTATCTCCTCTTCGCCTTTTCTTATGGGTACCCATAGCCGTAGATCTTTGAGGCGAAGAATAGGTCGTTGAAGGAGCGACGGAAGGTGTGCTACCACCTACACCGTCTATAACATTTGAAACCTTATCGTTATGTCGTAAGTCGCGGTATTCTTGGATAAACCTGCTTGCTGAGCTCTGTTGTTGCGGATCCCAAGACCCTGTGAATGCAACATCTCGATCGCCATGGTAGTCCACCGAGCTCGACGTTTCCAAATTGACATTGATATTTAAATTGAAATTGTCTAAGGTTCGCAAGTTCGTAGATGTATTAGAGGAAAGCGGCTCTTGAGAGGTCCTGGAATTTCGTCTCGAAGGAGGGACTATCGCAGAGATCGAATGCGCAGCCTTGGCTGAATGCGGAGACCGAGCCATGAAATGATTCCTCCCTAGAGTGACAAAATGAGTTGGATTAATTAAGCCGAAAAAGTTTCTGGAGCAAGAGAGCGCTGGAACAAAGGAGACGTTTTCAAACGCGAGTCTAACTACCTACCTTCAAATTCGTGAGAAGAACAGCACTGCGACGTTTCATAAAATGACGTGGAGGCTGCCAAAGGGATGGTAGTCTCTAGAGCCTCGAGTCGTGGACGAAGTGGGATCTGCGCATCCGTGGCAGTCGTTCCTGTTGCAAGGCGACTCGATGGAAGTGATCGATCAATCATCAAGATGTCATCGCCAGTGTTTTTGAGTGGCTCGCAACGGCTGCCAGACAGCAGGCTCGCTGCCTGGTGAAGATTGTTCTCCAATCTCAGCAGCTCAGGTACAGTGAAATCCACAGAGTATTGCTGTTATTCAAAAGGAGAAAATGGTCAGGCTAAATTGAACGCGAAGGTAGCGAACCAAAAAGAGAAGAATGAGAGAGACTGAAACTCACCTGAGTGGTTCACCGAGTTCTCTCCCGATGCGGCAAGAGGAGGTCTCCGCGCGACCCTAGTGGATGAAGTGCCCCCACCCCCAGTGCAATTCCTCTGTCCGGCTCACACTGCGCGAAGGTCGTTCCTCTTCCAACGCTTGCATGTTCAAGTTCTTGCGTGTGAATCGTTTACCATCTTGCTGAGTTGAAGGCTCATGCGGGGCTGCGTGGTTTAGGACGGAAAGTTCGTGCAAAACATCGTCGGCGCTCCGGATATCTTGCGGCAAAATTTGCACAGACACGACGACGATCTTTGCGATTCGGCAATTTCAGCAGCGCGATTAGAGCGGATTAGCGCAACTGCATTGTCCAAAAAAAAAAATAAATTACAAGTCCTACTGCTAAAATAGTCATACTCGACTTTTTCTTTTGCTGGTTCCGTTTTAGTCTCTGGACATGAGCAGCGGCCGCTTTTCTCTGAGCCGGGGCACCTAAGTAGGGGTTCTCTTTTGGCTCCCTAGATACCTGTTTTGACCCCCTTTGATCCGGCTATAGTTGCAAGGCGTGTTTTCATTCAAGGTAGAAATAGATATCTATTATACTGCTTCTACTCAGTCAAATCAAATTCGGTCGCCAAGCGACTAAACAGCCCAAACTCCATCCTCTTATCAGCCTTTGGACCCTCCAGTATTTGACCCATTATATCAGAGCCAGGCGGGAAATCATGCTCGAACCGAGGTTCACCAGCACCCTTCATATTAACTAAAACAGCCTGCCGGAAATGCTAACGTAAGAGCTGATCAACCAGGCGTTCAGGATTATCAAGAAGTCTTTGGTCAAGACGTTTTCCAGCAATACCCTTCCCATCTTTTGAAAAACATACAATCTTGTAATTATCCTAAAATAATTAGTATATTCATAGAAAAGTATACAGAATATTATATATACATCTGAATTAATTGAGAAATCGTAAAAGTCGAATAGCTGATGTATATCAGAGCAAAGTAGTATTTCATTCTGTACAGAATTAATATTTCCTCCTTTGATTTCTTCTTCATTTGAAGAAGTTAAGATCCAACAGCCGTAATTGAAATCTTTCTAAAGTCTCTTAAAAGCTAGAGGAAAGATATGTGCAGCTTCGAACCTAGTCCAAAGATCACTATCAGCATTTATTGCTACTTCTTCTGTTATAACACATCGTTGGTCTCGTAAACGAACAGCGTCAGTAAAAGCTTGGATACGAGTTCTAGTTTGTTGAGAAATCATACGAGTTAATGGCGTCTCGGTACTAACACGAATAAGATCTACGAATAGATTAGCTAGAGAAAAGAGCTATTAAATAAATACTTACGAGAAGAATTAATGTAATAGTTTCCTGGCAGAAGTAAAGAGTTATCTTTCTTTATTGTAATATTACTTTCATTCCGTAAAATATATTCACCATCAAAAAAACAAAAATCTCGATCATAGCATATAGGTTAGCATTTGTAACACTAGCTGTAAGAATCAGGCCACTAATTGAAGTACTTCGATCGCTTGTACCGAAAATATGAACGTCGCGCTTTACGGAGCGATTTCGAGGAGGCATAATTAACCGAGTGTATTCGTGTAACGGGGAAGGAGGAGCGTCTACGAGGTGTAGTAGAGTGTCTGCGGGATGTAGGAGAGTGTCTGCGGGGTGTGGTAGAGTGTCTGCGGGGTGTCTGCGGGGTGTGGTAGAGCGTCTGCGGAGTGTGGGAGACTGTCTTTGGGATGCTCTTCGATGATCTTTTCGAGCTGTAGGAGGTTGTCGGAGTATAGGAGACTG